>CABFWO010003785.1:48664-65652 GCA_902155825.1 Timema genevievae
ACGGGAAGCTCTTGCTCTCTTGACGACCCTTGGACGGGAAGCTCTTGCTCTCTTGACGACCCTTGGACGGGAAGCTCTTGCTCTCTTGACGGCCCTTGGACGGGATGCTCTTGATCTCTTGACGGCCCTTGGACGGGAAGCTCTTGCTCTCTTGACGGCCCTTGGACGGGAAGCTCTTGCTCTCTTGACGGCCTTTGGACGGGATGCTCTTGATCTCTTGACGGCCCTTGGACGGGATGCTCTTGATCTCTTGATGGCCCTTGGACGGTAAGCTCTTGATCTCTTGAAGGTCCTGGGAAGGTAGGCTCTTGCATTCTTGAAGGCCCTGGGACGGTAGGCTCTTGCATTCTTGAAGGCCCTGGGACGATAAGCTCTTGCATTCCTGAAGGCCCTGGGACGGTAAGCTCTTGCATTCTTGAAGGCCCTGGGACGGTAAGCTCTTACTGGCATGAAGGCCCTGGGATGGTAAGCTCTTGCTGGCATGAAGGCCTGTGGATGGTAGGCTTTTATCTCTTTGGAAGACCCTTGGACGGTAAGCTCTTGCTCTCTTGAAGGTCTTGGGATGATAGACTCATCTCTTTAAGGTCCTGGGACGGTAGAGACTTTATATCTTGAAGGCCCTGGGACGGTAGACTCTTTATCTCTTGAAGGCCCTGGGACGGTAGACTCTTTATCTCTTGAAGGCCCTGGGACGGATAGACTCTTTATCTCTTGAAAGCCCTGGGATGGTAGGTTCTTGCTTTCTTGAAGGGCCTTAAATGGTAGGCCTTAGCTTTTCAGAAGACCCTTGAATGGTACGCTCCTGCTCTCTTGAAGGCCCTGGAATGGTAAGCTTTTGCTGTTGTGAAGGCCCTGGGTCTTTAGACTTGACGATTTTCAATTTCTTTGATGAAATGGTGAAGACTCAACTGACGGGCAGCATTTTCCCTCTCTCTATAGTTATTTGTAGTAAGCCAAAGAACTCTGGATCTCTCTGGCAACTTTGTTGCTTCTATCCATGTTAGGGTCATTCTCTTCAATGATTCTAATTGCACTGTTAATGTGCTTAAATAAATCAGCAAATTGTTTTGTTGAAAGTTGTTTGATAGGCTCAACAACATAAGGCTCTTCTTCTTCATTCTTTATGCCATTCTCCATTTCTAGAAGCTCTTCATTGGTGAGTTCTGTTAAGTGGGATTGGAACAATTGATCCACATTTGCCTGATCTATGTCCTCAAATCCAACATTTTGCTATGTCAACGATGTCATGTCTTGAATTGGAAAGCTCATGCTCAGGATCAAAATCATGAGAATCAGAAACTTCAGGCCAAATATTTTTCCAAACTCCCTTCATACAGGACTGTTTAACTATTGCCCATGCATATCTAATGTTGTCAATACCACCCCCTTAACACCAAACTGTACATTAAAGATCAATGCTTTCACTGGAATGTGTGTACACACGGTCACACCACCACCACACAGGATGACTGCGAAATTCCAGCTGACCATGCACTATTTTTTTTATTTCTTTAAATCGTGTTATAGCGAAAATCTGTAAAGTGAGATCGCGTATAACGAGGGATACCTGTATTTAATGGTCCCACTGTGCATTTTTCTCATTTATTTTACTCATTCCAAACATTATAATTAATACACACAAAACATATTAAGAAAAATGTTATCTGATGCAACTCAACTAAAAATTATGAAACACTGAAAATTAAAGTAGATTTCCATACACCTTTGCCCTATATTTTCTAGTAGCTATAAAACCACTAACCAGTTTTGCAGTTTCAATTTTGCTGAGCCTCTCAGGTGATTTAGTCTACATAGCCTCACCATGTAGCGAATTTAGTTTTTAATGCATCCAAGCATTGAAAAACTTCTTTATGTAGTAGTTGATGTAGCTGGTATCACTATCAGAGTTTTCAAAATCTCTTCAGTGTATGCTCCAAGCACATTTTATTTTTACTATGTTAACATAGTGTGAACATTGTAGCTTGCCTCAATAAGATGTTTACATTATCTAAAAGTTTTACTATATTATTTTGGGGGTAAAATTGATACTTTTTACCTCCCTCAATTTTTTTGGGAGGGGGGGGGTGTAAAATTTACCCCCGTACCCCCTAGTTCCTGCGCCACAGCTCAAAAGTCACAACAAATCAAGAGATGGTCTTGCAGATCATATGGTTTGACTAATGGATACATAAGAGAAGTTCTGATAACTTTCTCTAGCTCTTTCTTACATACACTTACCATAGGTGGGGTATAAATAAGTATATTACAATATAAATTAAATTTAGAGGGACACACATTTTATCAATTGAAAATATTTTATATGTTCAAAATTAATGTTATAGACTCATTGCAAAATTAAACTGACATTAATAGTACATCTTCCTTCAACCTTTGTATTTCTAAGGAGTTTAAATTCATACACATCACTTTCCATGACATTTCTTTATTTTGATGAGTCTTTTCCAAAACATATATTAGTGCTAAAGTCATTTACATAACTAACCATTGAAAATCGTAATTTAAATATCTAGTGTATGATTTTTCACATACCAGTCTATGCGCACTGAATAGCTTCCAGTTTGTAATCTTATTTCACTGAATTTCATTGTTCCACTTTCAAAGGTTATTTTTTTTTAATATGAGCTTTATACTTAGTTATCTTGACTTATCTTTATAAAAAATAGTTTATTTGAAAGACTCTGCATGTCAAAGCTTTTATAGAAATTCAATATATTATAAGGAATGTGCAAGATAAATGATTTTGATATAAAAGTATTCAAATGGCCACATACAAAAATTTGTATTAAAATCAAGAACTAATGAATACTATTAAAAGAGTTAATTTATCAGAGATAAATGAGTTGATGACTTATCTCACATTTTTAATAGGCTTAAAACCACATTAAGCATTATCTATCTTTATAGGTTATTCATGGTTTATGGAAGTTTCACATTTTTAGTAGGCTTAAAACCACATTAAGCACTATCTATCTTCATAGGTTATTCATGGTTAATGGAATTATATAGTGCAACTTTGCATTGAAGTGAGAATAACCAAACCATATATGTCAGTATTTCTCAAGAAAAACGTCTAGAAACATCTGAAGATCCACGATTTTAAAATAACTTAACAGTTTGGTTATTAAATAGTTCTAAATTCTAAATTCCTAAAAATGTATATTGACTTTAATTATATTGATAAAGCTTACTAGTGTTATAGTGAACACATTCAAGGTACATAGCAAATCTGTTTTGTTTTCAACATTTATATAGTATGATAATGTTGCAAACAGGTCCACGGTGGAACTTGGCTCAATAATCTCCAAACTAAAACTTGCTTTGAATAAGCTAGTAAATTATTTGAACTTTAAATTACTCTCCAATAAATGAGAAATATTAATAAACAAAGTATGCTTGCATAGCTAAATAAAATACTAATTTTGTGGCCCTTTAAACTTATTGTTGTATGAAGATATATTCTGTACCCCCAGCTGCATACTGTTACTTCTTATGATGGGTCTTAGAAGCCATTGTGAATTTACCTTTTATTTGTTTATTCAATTTCTTGATAGCATAAAGATTTATAAAAATGATTTTCAATGGTAAAGTTATGCTACATATGACAAAGATAAGAACAAAAACTATGATAAGAATTGATACACAAAATGAGGTAAAAAATCAAATAATTACACTAGTGTCTTTGTTGGTTTGTAGCGCTGATAAAATGTTCAAGTTTTTTCTTAAGGTTAGTTCCTTCCAAAATCAAGGTATTGAAACAATTGGGGTAACCTTTGTCATTAATACTTTTTTTAATTTAAAACTACACAGCATACTGAAGCATTTAGAAACACTAGAGAATTTATAAACTAGTCCATCAACAAAATATTTGAGCACTACCTGAACTGGACTCAATGTTTTGCGAGCAATCTTACATTACACATTACATTATTTTTAAACCTTTGCATAGTACTTCAGAAGAAGGGACATATTGTAAGAACCAAAATCTAATATCCAAATAAATTGTCTTTAAAGATTGCAAAGTTGGCCAAACCAGTTCCATCTAAGTTTATTTCAAGCAATTTTGATCATACATAGATATCTAGAAATTATTAGAAAGTATATTCCCCAAGTTTTTGGTTGATGATACGTAGATATTAAAATCACATATGGTCTTGGGAACTGGGTAAGCAGCTTTGGATGTGGGGTTGGGGTAAACATTTTCCAAAGCTTGTTTCTATTTTTAGGTTTTAACAATTTATTTAAGTAATTTTAGTGGTATAAGATTAATCAACTGCCATGTTTAATAGCTACTTTTTTTTAATGAAACTAAATAACGCACATAGAATCAAAGATTTAAAAAAGAAAACATGAATAATGTAACTCAAGGCCCATTAGAGCAGTTCTGAATGCACAAAGGATGTAAAATTGACACTGCACGCACCAACACTGACCAAAAACACCGGGTACATTTGCCTTACCCTTTTTTCTTTCCCTTACCCTTTTTTCTTTCCCTTTCATCTCGCCTGCCATTTGATTGCCTTAGAACCAAGTTTGAGTTGGCTTCCAGTAGGTTCTCATGGCGGGGTCTAACCTACAGTCAAGCATGACAAATATTAAGCTTAATCAAAGATGCTACTAAAATTATAAAATTTATTAGGTTTGAAATTTAAAAGATATTCGTGAACTTAAAAAAACTTTTTATGTTGCTTTAAGTAGTTAAGCAGTGCTTTCACTGATTACTTGGACCAACCGCAGCTGATATATATGTATTTAACCAAATGTTTGACAAAAGTCATTTGGACAAAGGTCTTAAAATAATTTTTTTCCCAGCTCTTCTAAGGGTAGATTTACCTAAATTGCTTCCCACACTTCTTCCAGCTAAAAGTTTATTTATTTCCTCTAAATTCTACCTTCATTTCTACCCCATTTGTGTAAATATATGTATAGTGTAGAGGGGTAGAAATATGTGGTGTGAAAGAAACTCACTAGATTTTACATTGCACTTAGTATTTATACACCACCATTATTGTACACTGAACTCTGTTTCACCAAAATGTGAATAGTAAAAAAAGGAAATTTTGTAGAAGAGTAAAATTATTTCAAATATTGCTTTCATCCATGTGTGTAAGAGTCGTGTCATGTAAAACAATCTTGCAAAATCAATAACAATGCATTGATGCTTATTATAGAATATTATTTACATAATTCATATACAGTATTTCTTCAATTTTAATACACCATCACTTGTAAGGCGCATCCTTAACTTTTCAGTTCCACTAACAGAAAAAAATCTTTGATTCTAAGAAAACAAATAAAAATAAATCGCTAAAATACCCTTCACCTAAAAAATATTTTTATGACAGAATTCATCTTACTAACAACAATAGGACCTTATTTATCAGTAGGTAGGTATGTTATTCATCACTTCATTCTTAATCAATCTCAGTTTGATTTTTCTATGAAGTCATTATTGATCTGACCCACTTCAGTGCCCACGTGGCTTAACACACTACTCTCGTGTTGAACTAGACTGCCGAAGACAGTAGATCAGGGTTTGATCCTGGTCAGGTGCACTGAGTTTTTTCCTAAATGATTTTCCACTTTCTCTCTCTCCACACAAATGCAAATGCATTTCCTCTAAATTATGCCTTCCTAATTCCTACACATTAGTGTAATTAGTACATAGGCATAAAACTCAAATGGATAATAAGACACAGTGGTAAATAAATATATATGAATCAATATCAGAGCCCACTTCACATTCACAGTCTGATTCTTCTAAACTGTCTTTATTTTCACTATCCCAAAAAAGGACTTTGTTCTTAGAGACATTTAAATGGGGAATAAAGTGTCTTAGAATCAAAGAAATACAGTATTTCAAAAGAATGAAATAATAATTTTAAAAATCCATATTTTTTACAATGCTTGATAAATTAATATAGATTTATATTGGAATTTAATTTTTCTACAATCTTCAAAGACCATCTTTATTTTCTACAAATTTGTTTGATTGTACTAGAATTGATCATAGAATATAATTAATGTCTCCTCACCTACCTGACTTCAGCACATTGTTTATCCAACAACAAAATCACAAGTTGAGATTTTGTATTAATGAAACATAAAATAACTGCATTTTCCACAATCTAAATAATGAATAAATAAACCTAATTTATATATAACTTAAGACTATTGATCATCTAGTCTTTTAATTTTATTTTTAGTTCAGCTAAAGCTATTTCATTTATGTAAATTGGAGGTTTGAGAAAGTGTTTAAACATTGTGTTTTGGAGAGTTTTCCTAAATAAGATTGTTTTGAGAAATTACAAAATTGATTTAAATCTATCAATTTTGACTGGTGTAAATTTGACCCAGGATTATCCTTCATAACTGCTTATAGTTTTTAATTTTTTATTAAAAAACTAATTTGCATTCTTATTACTGTATTTAATTGTAAGAATTGTGTCACATCATAAAATAGATTTCTTCTGTGTACCTAATTTAAAGCAGAATTTATATGTACCATAGGATTTCATGAACCAATTTCTATAGAAGAATAAATGCGAATTTTATTTTGCCTTTAAACAATTAAGTTAATTTGTTTGGTTATTTTACATTCCTAAATGTTGAATGCTAACTTGAAAATGTGCTATTCATTGTTTTCTTTTTTCATTTAAAATTGTACTGTTACAACCAATGATGATGGTGACAGTTAATTTTTATGAAAAAAATATGTGTAAATTCAGAAAATATTTCATATTATATGTTGTAGACTTTAAATGAAGTTTAAAAATCATTTAAACATCTAAAATTTAAATTGTCTGTGATATTGTATCTTAAAACAATTAGAATTGATTAAAACTCTATTGTGTAATAATACTTAATACATACGAGTGAATTGTATATTAATACCATAAATTAATTAGTATATATTATCCTTAATTTTATGTAGTGAGATTGCTCAATAAGATGATCTTCATCTTGATTTGATTGTTGAGTTTAGTTGAGATTTCTTAGAATATCTAACATTGTAATCTAGTTTAAATTTAATTTTTCTCTATAAAATATTTTTTTATTTTAATGCAAAATATTATATTTATCTTTTAATTTTAGTATAAAATAATTTTTCTATATGGTAAGATTACCAGTAAAAATGTCCTTGCTATATTTGGAACATGTTTAGTAATATTAACCATAATTTCATCAGGTAAAGTTTAACTTTGATATTACAAATCAAGTTTTGCACCCTACCTTTTTACCTTGTAAGGTACCTTGTATTATTCCACTATACTACAGCTTATAACGTATGTTCATGATGGAATCTTTCAAATTAATTCTGGTACCTCTCAGGGTAGACAGTTTGTACCAATATATATTAATTTTAGTTGTATTAGAAAATTTTACATGTAGTAAGAAGGGAAACATCCAGAAACCAATTATTTTTAAATTATATATAGTGGTTGACATCTAGCCACACTTAAGTATTATTTCGCCCATCCTTGGTCACTTATAAATTCACACTGTTCTGTACATATGTATTGCTTTATAGCAGCACACCTAAAATAATGTATATAATTTGCATGCTTCTTCAGGATAGCTCTGCTATTGAATTAACAAAAATATATTATTGATATTGAGGTATCATAAATTAAATTTTAAATACCGACACAAAATGTTTAATAATTGACTCTTATCATTATGGTTCTGGTGTTATGTTTTTTGTCATTTTCCTTGAGATCGATATAGTTTTTATAATGAAGCTAATTTTTAACAGGTTTTTCATTTAAGTAAAACTTTATAACTAGTTTCCGCATCCTTGCTTGTAATCAAATTTATATACACAACTAGCAACATAATTAATAAATAATTAAATTGTTTGCATACTTTACACAAGTTTTGTGAGTATGTTGATCTGTCATAAATAATGTAAAATGCATCATAAATTTTTTAGGCTTTTTGCCATAAGATGTATTGTTATAATTCTACAAATATTTTAATAATAACCTTAATATAAATTAGGTTATATATTATAATTCTAGAGGAAAATATTTTATTCCTACTTGATGACTTTAAATTATTATTATTATTATTATTATTATTATTATTATTATTATTATTATTATTATTATTATTATTATTATTATTATTATTATTAAATGGCTTTGTGTCAATATAAGGTCTATTGTACTTGACAATGATGATGCACAAACTGATAAAACATATTCTTGTGCATAAAGCTATAATAATACGCACCCATTGTAATGGCATGCTATACAAAGGTGCGCAGGAGTAGATAATTTTCATAATTCTGGTGTATAAGTAAAGCACACAAAAACATTAAACTTATACTGAAAGGAAAGCCCACACAAAAGATTTAACTTGTATTTTAAGGAAAGCGCACAAAAACATTTAACTTATATTTTAAGGAAAGCGCACAAAAACATTTAACTTATATTTTAAGGAAAGCGCACAAAAACATTTAACTTATATTTTAAGGAAAGCGCACAAAAACATTTAACTTATATTTTAAGGAAAGCGCACAAAAACATTTAACTTGTACTTTAAGAAAAGCGCACCAAAACATCTAACTTTTACTTTAAGAAAAGCGCACAAAAACATCTAACTTGTACTTTAAGGAAAGCACACACTAGGTTAAAGTGTAAACAAGACAATATAAACATGTTATTTCTTCTAACTCAAAAGTCTTAGTATTAAAATTATTTAGCAATCATTCAGTGTCTGTTGAGCTATCATTTAGTAGAGTATTGCAATGAATTTGATAAAAACTAAAACAATAGTAACAAATATTATCTTTCACAATTATGTCATAAATTTCATGTTTTAATTGTGTTTTTGGGGGTGTTTGAAGCAAAAGTGTAATGCTGTGTTGCAAACAAATAGTACAATTGCAGAAATATTAACTGCTATAAATAACAACCACGACAAGGTATATAAGACAGGCATCTACAAAAGGACTCTCTTTGAAATGCGTGCAAAAGGAAAGTAGTTGAAAATACATTTGAGAGGTCTATCAATATTATTAGAATTGCTTTCACATCAGTTCACAACATAGATTTATGTCACAAAGATGTATCTGGTATAAGGCAAGCAATATATGAACAAAGACGTAAATTACTCCTGAAAATTCCAAAATCAATAAATGAAGCCTTTGAAAAAGTAATGACATTTAACATCTATGGAAAAGAAATATTTGGTTTTGTGGAAGACAATATCATATTTCTAATGTGTCAAAATATTCTGGACCATTTTGTTGAACATAGTGATATTATATTTGGGAGAAAGGACATTCTAAATAAGTCTTCATTTTTATCATTTATCTTTTAAATAATGATGCTTTTTTTACGACTAGTATTCTGCCTTCTTCCCAGTAGAACAACTTCTGGCTATGAAAAAATTTGGTTAACTGTGCAGCAGTTATCTAACAGACATTTTTCTACCAAAAATCTTCTTTTAGATTTCGAAAAACCAACATATAATGCTGCCAAAAATGTTTTTGAAAGTGTAGAAATTAAATCCTCTAAATTTCATTTGGTACAAAGTTGATTGAGAACAATTGTATGGATAGGACTTTAAAAAATTTGATGATTTGTAAATCAGATCTTGAAACTTTTCTTGAGTATGCCCAGATGAGAGTGAAGTTTCAGAGTCATTTAAATTAACATAACACCTGTAAAGGAAAAGTGTTAAATATAGTAACTATATTCTGGACAATTCTATTACTGAAGATTGTACATCTCCAGCTTACTTTTGGCCGAAGAAGCCTTCTCTAAACCAATGTTACTGAGAGTTACCACAAACATCTAAAAAATGAGTTCAACTCTGAACATTTGTTATAGAAACCTTACCTAAATTTCAAGCAGAGATGTATTTAAAGCTTAAGACAAAAAAGAAACACAACAAAAGCAAATGAAAATATCCAGCACATTATTACTGCTTGTTAGAAGTTTAATAAATATAATTTCATACTAAAGAAATTCTATTTAAATGTCTGATGTTTAAACTTATGTAAAAATTACATGTTTTATGTGAAATAAACTATTTATGCATACCTTTTAATTTTGTTCTTTTTTATTAATTTCCTGTGTGTTTTCAAAACTAATCATTGAGGCATTAAATTGTGCGCTTTTCTATAACGTTTTTGTGTTTTTCTTACAGAAATATATGACCTTGTGGGCTTTCCTGGATCACCAAATCAATTGACATATTTCTTGCATATATAAAACAAATATTTTTAATAAATAAACTAAATCCAATTTAAAATCAAACCTATTTGTATTTTAATTCTTTTATTCTGAATTTAATCATTTTAACATTACTTATGAGTAGCATTCATATTAAGATAAAATTTTAATTCTACAAATTTTGCTTTGACCCTTTTCACAAAGTGCTTAAAATAATAAAACAAATTCGAAAGTTTTAATTTTTTAAAGGGGTCAAATTAAATTGCTGTAATGGCAACATTTTATATTTTTAATTTGAATGATATACAAAATAAATACCAGATTCAAATGTATTCTCTTAGTTTTAATATTACAAAGCCTAACATATACTACCTATCTCTGACTGGGTCATCAGTTTAAAGTACTGGCTTGCCACCTATGTAATAGTCTCCAGGTGATTTAGATTTAAATCCTGTCTGGTGGTTTCATGTTGAAAATCATCAGACAGCACATGAGTAATTATTCTAAGAGACTCCCAGGCACTAATAACTCAGGATTTTGTATTACCTTTAAAACCAACACTTAAGTATATTAAAACCTTGTAATCAATTTAAATCTTTAAATAATCCAAATTAGACTTAACAAAAGGTGTTTTGTTAAAATTTAAAATATTTAAAAACTATTTTCTAGAAAATTTTAGTCTATTTTATTTTATGTGAGTTTTAAAATGCATGTTTAAAGTATTATAATACTGGTTTTAAAACCCCTATATTTTTCTACATCATTATCATCATCATAATTTACAAAGGGACTTATTACTATTTATTAATGAATTCAAAATTATTTCTTTTGAAATAATTTCCATTCTGAACATATTTAGTCTATAAAATCTTGAAATTGTAAATTAATTTAAGTAAATCAAGTTGTAACATTGAGTGTCCAAATTGAGTTTAAAACAGTTAAATAAATGGGTTTCTAGAAATACTCATGAAAAGTGCTTCAACTACACTCACTCAGAGCCATATCTAACAGGAATGTCAATTTTGTAGAAGTATCCCTCTACTGATTCTTGTCAGGGGAGGGGAAAGTGTTCTTTGGAACTATCTAAATAGTGCCGTTTATGCATGTGTCACATTTTTAACATGACTGTTGGTGTCCTGAGAGCACAAGTGTTTTTGGAGTGAATGCCTGCTGTATCAATATTCAACGTCAAAAATAGGCTTTTACTAACTTTTTGAAAATGTTAATCTACCAACAAATTATAGAGTCTTAAAATCCCTTTATTGACACTTACTCTTAAAGCAATTCTAAACTCTTGTTCTTAAAAATATATATGGTTTGTTTAGACCTTCATTGTAATTTACCTATTTAATTTATACAGTTAAACTTGTGCCAGAAAAATAGTGTTTGTGTTTGTGTGTGTGTGTGTGTGTGTGTGTGCGCGCGCGCGCGTGTGCGTGTGCATATTACATGTATATATATTTATGTGTATTCACTGTGTGTTTGAGATAAATTTTTGTGAAGATAAATAGTTTTTTTTATATATACATCTATATACTATAGAACTTAACACTAAATATGGCTACATTCATAAGTAGGTGTCCCAGAACACTCATCATGTTGGTCCAGATTGCAACATTTGATATAAAAACGTTGTAAATGCATCTTGATAGTGCCAATCTATATTACACTTTGTGAATTAAAGATTACCAACTAAGGTTTCCTGTGCTTATGTTAGTTTATTTAAACACTGTTAATTTAAATAGTGGTATTTTAAAAATAGAGAACTGTTTTGTTTTGCATGTTTTCCTAAGTTTACCTTATTATTAACTTTAAATTTTCGCTCTATACACTTTTGGTGTGCTTATTTACTTTTTGCAGAATGTTGCATGCTGTAATAATGCTAATGAAACTGCATGTAGTCCTGGCATGTATCCCCAATGAAATCCTAAGACAAGAAGAACCATTGCTTCATAACTCTACAAGCAAGGACAAGATATGTGCATACATTATTATTCTGGACACTTCCTAATTTTCAATTTGATACAACCTTTCTTGACCTATACAAGGGAGGACTATTAATTTTTTGTTTTGAATTTTGCATTATATGTATATTATTGTAAACATGTTGAATAAATTGTATTTGTTGTTATCATTCTAAATTATTTAAATATAATCTAACCATTATTTTAATTATTTGATAAGGATTTTTTTTAAATTGTAGTTTACTAATTTTAAAATTTTCAATATACCTAATTAAATGCTTAATAACAAGGAATGGGTTAAACTATAACTAATATTTCCTCTTGATTATTGGATTCAAATTATATAGTGCTTTTTTTCTATGTATCCTCTTGCTGTTTTTGAATTAGTCACAGCTAAACTAATTTAATAACTCATAATGTAGATTCTAAATTTTAAGGAGCAGATCTGACACCAGGAGATTAGATGTAAAATAGCTATAAGGAAAAATTAATGCCCAAAGCACCCAACTGGGGTTTCAACTCCATTGGAGTCGGTGACATAATTTGTTTGAATTATGTTTTAGTATTGTTGATAGCGTTTTGAGCTATTGAGATACATATATAAGTTGTAGGTTTTGACAGGGTGAAAATTGATTTTAAAAAGATGAACATCAAGGAATGCTTGAACAGTCAGTCACAAGTTTTGCAGGCGTGTTTTCAAGGTAAAATTATAGGTAAGTTGTACATCACAAAACGCATTTTATATAATTCATATTAAATATTATTAATAAGCGCGTCTTTAATATTGTATTCACCTCATGGCAATATATATATAAATATACACACACACACACACACACAACACACACATTAGTCCAATTGTCCTCTCTGAAAAATCTAGATTCTTTAAATTCAAAATAACACAAGGTAAGAGAAAGTCATAAAATTACAATATACAGTTGAGATCAGGTTCAAAGGTCAGTAATAGATTACTTCCTTATAGACATGGGAATTAAAAGGCAGACTGTAAACGTTAAGGTGATACCAAATTTGTCTTTAGATAGAGACCACACACTGCTGGTGGCAGATATAGGGGGATAGGAATCGAGGAGAAAATAATATAAAAACAAAGTATAAGGATGTGGATCCTTAAAAATGAAGAAGAAAAATAACTGTATTTAAGAAAGGCAAGAAGCTTAATACCCAAATATAGTAAAAGTTAAGACTTAGATATTATATTAATAATTAAAGATTAATGAGATGTATGGTTTAAATTGGTTGACAATTAAAGATATTGTGATAATTGAATTATGTTAAATTTTATGAAAAGTGAAGTTACTTGGCATACATATTAATTACAACATGTACTATAATATGAGTCAAATGGGGTAAGCTAATAACATAACATACACATTATTGATTGACAATATTTATAAGTGAAACTATAATCAATTATAATAAAAACAAATAGTTTACTAAAGTAGTTAAAATATAGTGTAGAAGTGTGAGTCAATTGAAACTAAACAAATTGAATGATACTATGCACTAGGATTGACCAATTGTTTTGAATGAAGGTAATAAACTGAACACACAATACATTAAAGATTGAGTTTAAAAAGAGTTCAAATATATAACAAATTTAAAACAAAAGTTAAGATGAGTTACATAAAATTGATGCGTGGTTTGAATTGAAACCTATTATTGTTCAAGAGATTTTCAGAAAACAAACTCAGTTTTATCGGTTATCTAAGTCATATCTAGAAAAATTTTTGTCCCTTTACTCCTTTTTCAGTATTCCTGCATTGCTGTTAGCTACTGGAAATCTGTTTGTCTTACATGTTTTGGTGCTAGTACCAACGCACCATAATCATGGAGCTGAAATTAAAATTAAAAAGACTTGCTATAAAATACGATAAAAGTAAACATAAGGTTAGATTGTGAGAAAAGAAGAATGGAATTAAATTTAATATTAAGTAATGTCACAGTACTTGAAACAAAAAACTTACTGGCATAGGCGATGACACACAATGTGTTGTAACGAACTTAAGATGTTAATTGACTAGGTGTGGAGTGTTGCAGAGTTAGATTGTCATTGCTGACAACTTAATTTGAGGTGTAGTTAAATATACAAAGGTATACAATGTTAGGTTGGAGAAAGATGAAAAATCTGACCTTATGTTTCATTTTTATCATATTTTATGGAGAAAAATTCCGCAGGTTTTATTTCAGTTAATATTTTGTTTTCAACCTTTTCGGATAAAAGTTGGATTAACTCATTTTGAATTTTGGGACTGAGGTACTTTTCAGTTCCCTTAAGCCTACTTATAAGTTGCCCCAGTACAGGGTCATATTTAGATAGCAATTCTATAATGCCTAAAAACTGTCCACTGTTAGCGTTTCCTAATTCTTCTGTGACCTCGAAACCAGAGACGAGCACTGGACACACGTGAGAGAGCTACTCAACTAGCTCCGAAGGTCCATATTAAAGATGAATCTGTAGAAGATCCTGTGTGCAGTGTCAGGTTGGACGTTGCTAGTGTAAGAGCAACATTAACAATATAGTCAAGTATTTGTTTCTTTCCTTATTTCAAACTTCATAACATCTATTATTTCTTTTCTTTTTCATACCTTGAAAACAACACATGCTTTTAGATGTGAATTACTAGTTTTATGCTTTGATAAAAAAAATGTGCAAACCTTGCCAGTCATGTACGCCTTCTATCCAGACAGAATGAAAAGACGGCGAACTTATATCAGCAAATAGCCAGCACTGTTCGCAATAGTCAAAGTAGCTCTTTGCTGAGAAACAAAGCCACTCTCTTTCAATTTTAAAACCAGTTTTTGTTTCTTTTTTATAGTAATTCGTGGAAAAAGATCTATTGTTCTGCTTTGGATCTCTCGGAAAAGTTCCTTTAGGTTTACAAGACCCACGGTGAAATATAAATTATTTTGTCTCAATGTCAGAAATTTCTGAAAAGTCGGCACGATCTGTTGGAAATTATTTTCTAATATTGTTTAATTCAAAGTATTTAGTAGTATTTAGATTACTTACATTTTCTTCCTTACAAGAAAGATCAGTCTCAATTATTTCATGTTCAGAAACACCAGGCTCACTATTTTCATGATTCAAAGTATATTTATTTTCACAATTGTTTACTAAAATAGAGCTGGAAATATCACTTATCTCACCTATCTCTGTAGAAGACACATTTGAGCAAAAAACGAAATTTATTCTTATTAATTTTGAAATAGCCTTTTCAAATACCTTTCTCTTCTTTCGTTTTCGAGCACCACTTTAATTCTTATAACGTGACTTAAAAGGCTTCATTTCCTGATAAACTCAAGTCAAACTCAGCACTCACCAACCACCGCACACGTAAAAACATAAGTTAAACTCAACACTAGGAATGTTCGATCTTTTCGAAAATCGATTCTTTGCCCTCGATTAATCTATTTTTTTCGATCGATTCAAAGGCCTTGATCTGATTCACGTATCGATTATTTTTCTAGGGATTTCAAAAAGATCGAATCGAAAGATCAAAATAAATCAAAACTTTGAATCGATTCAGGGAAATTTAATTTTGTTGGCTTTAGGAAATGTTTTTGTTGACTATTAGTACTAGGAAAATTTCGAAACCAAGTCTTGCAATCTTGGGCTCCTAATTAGTTATTTGTCTTTAGTTAGTAAAGTGAAGAGAATAGTTCACTGATCTGCTCTTTTTACGTCTAGGTTCTGTAAATGATCACATCACGTTTTTATTCTGTAATATATTTATAGTGACGTGTTGGCCAACAAGTCAATAGTTTGGAAGTATTTCGTAAAAACCTCATTTGCCCCATGAGTTTTAGTAGTTATAGAATGCTTACACCTACATTCTACACTTTCACCAAGCTAGTGATTCCCAAGTTTTGAGACACACCCTCCCACAAAAAGTTGTGAGGTTTCCTCAAGACGATGCCAACAAGTGTGTTTAGTTTTAGTACAATCACTAGTTCTTGATCAATTAATTCAAACAAATAAGGTGTACTGATTTCACAGTTTCTGAAATATTAATTCGCTGTGACAGAGGAAAGAAAATAAGTGCGTCCCTCTCCGGGGTCTAGTGGTTAAGGTTCTGGTTTGTCTCCATTATATAGCCTGATTTTCTTCAAAATCTTCTGAAAGCTCCTGTATCCCCAATCTCCCTTTTGATATGGAGGGCAAAAACCTTTTTAAAAAAATACATAATTTTACTAACTGCCTCCTTCCCCTTACATAAATATGGTTTTCCACCACCACTGATTCTTCTCTTCAAGTAAAACATTTAAAGTGCTCCTCATTGTGACTAAAATATTATAGTAAGCTTACCACTACACACAAGTGCCCCTAAATTTACAAATTGGAAAACAGAACAGTAACAAAGTGTACATTGTATGTAAGGCCACACACATTATTTAAATCACTGCCCTTTGTGGTTACAACGAACATAATATAATTATCTTCCAGAGGCATTTAATAAGTCATATATTTTTGCTGCCTCACCCCCCCCCAATACATTTTGATACCCCCACTCCTCCCCTCGATACATTTTTGACGCCTCCTCACCCCTCCGCTCGATACATTTTGACGCCTCCCCCACCCCTCAATACAATTTTGACACCTCCCCCACTCCTCCCCTCGATACATTTTTAACATCTCCCCCATCCCTCTGGTCGATACATTTTTAATATCTCCCGCATCCCTCTGCTCGATACATTTTGACGCCTCCCCCACTCCTCCCCTCAATACATTTTTGCTTCTCCCTCATGATACATTTTGACGCCCCCCCAACCCCTCCGTGTAAATTTCTAGGTGCGCCACTTT
>CABFWO010003785.1:66004-78765 GCA_902155825.1 Timema genevievae
GGGGGGGGGGGGGGGGGGGGGGGTGGTAGGAATGCCGTGGGTTCATCCACAAGCGTTGAGAGATTCATCAGTGAATTTATGCTTTATTGCATGAAGGTAAGAACATGTCTTTAAAACTGAACTAAATAATGCTTACTTAGGGCTTACAACACTTTATGATAAACTTATTCAATTTATCGTCAATAATCAGTATAATTATTTCCACAAAATGTATAGTAATTTAACGTTCCTTTTTGCGGGTCTGCAGGCCACTGAATCTCACGTTCTCTGATTCGCGTTGTAAGCAATAAGCGCGTTTTTCAGGTTTTTGTGGAACCTCTTTACTGGTGAAGGGTTGATGTGTTAAGACTTCTCGCAAAGCACATATATTTGAACGCTACAGACCGAAATTAGCTCCCGCTATCTGATACAATTGCTCAAGGTAACCCAAAGTTTCGGAAGATCTTCTCGTCTATTGGTCTCACTGTTGTCTTTTCTGCCGTTCTTCTAACGGCCACTATACAAACATATACTTACTAAAGCCGTCAAAAGTTAGGTCCTTCCTTCGACCAGGGTAGTGGCTCAAATTTATAAACAATATTTGCACAGGAAACCTCATAGCTTTTGAACATGAAACGCCATATCTCGTCATTTGGGCCGGCTTTGCGCGGGTACAGTAGATTTTCAACCTCTCACACGTTCTCTTATGTTATGTTCTGGTCAACACGTTACCAGTATGTAACCAACGTTTTTGCATGGAAGCGTGATAAATAAGTCAGGGAGTTACAAGAGAATAACCGTATTTTTTATTGGACATAAGAGAAAGGGTTGATATACAATAACAAATTATAAATATAGTATTATTGGATATAGCATGTAAAGTTGAAGACTTCAATGTTAAACATAACATATAACAAAATATGAAAATCGACTAGAGTGTTCAAAGTCAAAGACTTTAATATTTAACATAATATTCCATGAATATGAAAATTGACTATAGTGTTCAGAGTCGGAGACCTTAATATAAACATAACATTTCATAAATATGAAAATTGACTAGAAAGTTCAAAGTCGGAGACTTTAATATTAAAAATAATGTTTTATGAATACGAAAGTAAACTAGAATGTTCAAAGACAAAGACTTAAATATTGGATAAGGCAATCCCATAAATATACAAATTTACAAAGTGCCCAAAGCCAAAGACATTAATAATAATTAAGAAGATGTCATAAATAAATGAGGATTACTAGAAAACACAAGTTAAGGATCTTACCATGGATTATATTATTTATTATTTCTATTAAAGATGAAGAGGAGAATTCTTCACGTAAAATCCTCCAATTAGTCACCAGTTGTTCTGGGAGCCGTTCGATGGGAAAAAAAACTGGGGGCTTTTGCCCCCCTGGATACAGTTCTTGAACTAAAAATGATGGAAAAGTATTTTCTTCACTAAAATACTTCGGGTCAGAAACATATTCAATTTAAAACTGTTATCTGTGAAAATTTGACTTTTGGGGGGCTTTTGCCCTCCTGGACGCAGCTCCTTAACTAAAAATGATAAAGAAGTAATTTTTCACTAAAATACTTCGGGTCGGGCACACATTCGATTTAAAATTGTTTGCTAGAAAAATTAGATTTTTGGGGGGCATTTGTTCCCCTGGACGGAGATCCTGAACTAAAAATGATGGAGAAGTAATTTATTCATTAAAATTCTTCAGGTCGGGCACACATTCGATTTAAAATTGTTCGCAGTAAAAATTTGACTTTTGGGGGCCTTTTTCCCCCTGGACACAGCTCTTGAACTAAAAATAATGAAGAAATTTCTTCACTAAAATACTTTGGGTCGGGCACACATTCAATTTAAAATGGTTCGCTGAGAAAATTTGACCTTTTGGGGGCTTTTGCCCCCCTGGACGCAGCTCCTGAACTAAAAAAGAAGTTATTTCTTCACTTAAATCCTTCGGGTCGGACACACATTTGATTTAAAACTGTTCGCTGGGAAAATTTTATCCCTAGGGGCATATGCCTCCCACTCGTATCTTCTCAACTACAAATGACGGAGAGTTCAATTTTACGTTAAAATCATTTGTGTTGTACGCACCTTAGATAATTATGTGCTTAATGCAGCCATAGCCTGTCTCAAGCCAGGGTTAGAGACGCAGACGGGGTAATCGGAGACTAAAATATTTCTTTTTTTTTTCTTGAGTCCGTAAAATGGAATTTCCAGCTAAACATCAGATTGAGAATAAAGAGAAATCTACCCCTCCCGTAGGTGGGTATTCTCAGGAACAAACTCCCCAGTCTCGCCTCCTGGTGAATATGGTCAAGTTTCTTCTTTCCAAAACGTGCTCCGCTGATGGGCGCTCTCTCTGTTTGCGTATCAGTTCTGTCACTAGTGGCTACAGCCTCTACCATCTGTGATCCCGTCTTCCCAGTGTCCCGCGTCTCCCTGGCTGCTCTGAGATGTTCTGTCAGTCAGATTTCCTTATATTTTACTTTACCTTCTTCCCCTTTGTTTCCTTTATTAATGAGGATGTGCGTACGCAACTTAACACCTTACAGAAGTTTATATTTTCTTTTCTCCAAAGTCCAGTCGGGTACGCTTTGTTCTATCGAGTATGTGTTGAATCGTAGCTATCCATTTCTTATCTTGCGAATAACTAGGTTTAGGAGTCCCATTAGTTTTGTCTCTTAATCACAGATGAGGGCACTCTGTCACAAATCCAGGAAAAAAATCCATATTTATTAATACGGCCTCTTCGTAAATCTCTTGGTCCATCAGGTCTGACATTTGACACCGTATCTCTTGTCACTGAGCTATCCAGGGTCACCCCTCTTATCGAGATTTCATGAAACAACTCGATCCTTAATATACGAGTTGTATCCCTCTTTCCACGACGTCATGTGCCAAAGAAGAATATACAGATATCCCCTTACGATTAATAAAACCACTCCCAGCCAGGGGGGCAGAACTAAACTATATAATCATAAATAGTGCCGTCGGATTTTAAATGGTATCCCTAATCGTAGAAACCCTTAAAGGGAAACCCCAAAATAACCTTGAGAAAACAAGTTTTTCCTAGAGTATTCCCAACCCGAGAAAAGCGTAGAAAAATATTAAGTAACAAGATGCCCAGGTCTGATAGGTTAGTCCAGTCATATAACCACAGTTTAGCCAAACCACTTTACCCTAGCTTAATAAATAGGTAAACTTCCCATTTCCAAACTATTCAATACTTCCATGAACCACTTAGCCTCTGAACACTTATACCTATTACACTGATAAAAGTTTGATAACAAACGCTCATCAATGTACTTTCTCCTCCATTGCTGCTCTGCTGTGAGACTCACACGCGACGTAACATGGTAGTCATGACATTGCTGTGTAGCGCACCTCCTTAATTTACCCCAGAAACTAAGGTTGGTGTGCAACAATGTACAAGTAAAAAAAAAGGAACATAAATTTGCAGAGGAGCCGAAGGACTATACAAAACAAATGGGCCATAATGGTTCATTGTGTTCTGTTATCCCGAAGCCACTCAACAGAATTTCTCATGAAAATAAAGAGTTAGATGAAATTCCCAGAGGTCAACTTTACGACACAAGAAAAAGGCTTGAATATCTTTGATTATTTTATTTATATATGAATAAGATATTAGGATATGGTCCCAAAAGGGAAAATAAATATACATGAAAATTTATTAGAATTAGTTAACAATCCAAAAAATTTGCTATCCATTATAACGCCGATGCCTCAAATTTGATAACAATAGGTAAAGCCTGCAAAGGTCATTAAAAATTTGATATCACAATGTATTGCCAAAGGTGAATAAATATATATATTGTAAACATTCAACAATGATTTAAGTTTTCAAAAATATAAATTAGGCTTCTCAACTTGTATAGCCACAAAGATATAATATTAGAAAGTTAAAGTTTGGTAATTACATAAATTACCCAAAAGGGGATAAATATACATTAGACTCCTCAACTTATATAGCCACAAAAATACAATATTAAAAAGGTCAAAGTTTGATAATTACATAAATTATCCAAAGGGGATAAATATATTTAAAACTTTTAACTTGTATAGTAACAAAGATTTAATATTAGAAAGTTAAAGTTTGATAATTACATAAATTATCCAAAAGGGGATAAATATATTTTAAACTTTTGATAATCCTTTAAGTTTTCAATCTGTCTCAAAAGAATAGACGTCTCGTACAACAACAAAGAAAAGACTTTAAAGTATTAGTGTTTGGCAATAAATGTTCCCAAGTCTAAGTTTTCTATCTATCTCAACAACAAAGAAAAACATTAAAGTATTAGAGTTTGACAATAAATGTTCTCAAGTCTAAGTTTTCTATCTATCTCAACAACAAAGAAAAACATTAAAGTATTAGAGTTTGACAATAAATGTTCTCAAGTCGAACAGACCATAAATTTTGCATTTAAAAAAGGTTATCATTTCGTTCCATTTCATAACAACAATTTACTGAACGCGACCCAAAAGACGGTCTTTACGCTTGCCAAACAACCATAAAAAATTCTAAGTTCCATTTTAACTGATTTGTAGATTTTAAAAATAAAGTTTAGGCCGAAATATAATTTTGCTATACATAGTCCGAAAGGGAATTTTTACCTTTTCTAATACTGAACACCTAGATGTGTTCTCGGAGTAAATCAAGACAAGAGTGACGTTCTTGAGCTCTCACGTCAATATATACGCTCGTTTACTCGCTCAGAGAGGGGATGAAAGGGGAAGCAAAAACAAAGGAAAAGACATCACATGACAGAGAGAGAGAGAACAACTCGATGGCACGGGAATGACGGAGAAGCACCTCGAACAAAAACTTTCCACAGAACATGAGTTTCTTTCTAGCACATACGTCACACATTTTCCCGGCATTCCCAGCGACGCCTGGTGTCACAAGCTCGACTCAGTTAGTCTTAGAACACAGTTTATAGTGCGCGGAGGTGTGATTGGAGACGTGATGCCACAACACAGTATAATCGGGCGGTGGTAAGCCTACACTTGTTTTGTTTCGTTCTTGTTTAGTTGTGGACTTAGTTTCTTCTTGTAGCTTAATAGCATTAAACGCTACAGCTGCAGTCCGCTTGGACGCCATTAACCCGTGTTGTTAGTAACTTGACAACATTTGGTGTGTTGTCCAGCCTTTTGATTATCAGGTGACATTTCCTCTGCAAGCTATTCTCTTCGTTTACGAATTTATGTGAACATTTGGAACAATTTTTACGGCTGTTTTATACCGCATATCTCTATCATTTTTGTACCGATACGCATCTCTACCCCGCACAGCGTGCTACCGGGCCCATACCACTATGCAAGATTAAAATATCTGTTTCTTCCCTGCTTGAACAATGACCAAACACAAAACTGGTTCACGGCTAAATTGAGTTTTTCCACTTGGTAGGCAAATATTGTGTTACATGGCTGATCGAGAAATTCAATAAATTGACGTTTAAATCTTGATAACTAATATTCCTTATTTTGTGAATAAAGACAACCCACTTGTTAAAAAGCAAAGAGAGTAGAAGACGACATATTTTAATGATTTAGTTTAATGGATTGCATTAGGTTGGCCAGATACAACAAAACACACTTCTATATCATCATGCAATGTAACATTTGGCGCCGAACAATTATTGTTTTGTATTTCTTAATTCTACCTTGCACAGTGCGCGACCAGGCCAATACCACTCTCAAAACCACACTAAGCTCCACTCTTCCGCTAGCACTTTACGTCCGTGATGTCACTTGAGTGCGGAGTGCCATCTACCGCAACACACAAATACCGATACCCACAGGTAACGTAGATGGTGCATGATCAACTATTGGCATTGCTGGGACCACTTGTTATCAAATTACAGTTTTGTCTGTTGATGTAAACCTATTTTATTCCCACTAAAAATCTTTAATTTACAATTTTAAACTTAAACACGGGTGGTTGTTAATTAACCCTCTAATTAATATTTCTAATAACTTTAATATTTACTGATGGATTTTTGTAAAACATTATACCAGCATTCGTGGACCTCATGTTGTGTTGGATCCTAAGACTTGCAAAGCTGATGATTACGGGATTAGTGGCAGAAATGGTCGTTCACAAATATCCAGGATGGAGGGAAATGTGCAAGTTGTGAAGAATTTGTTCAGCAGAAGTCACAACAAATCAAAACCTCAGGCTGCTCGTGAAAGTGGCCTATCCTCTCATACAATCCTAAGAGTTCTGAAGAAAGACTTAAGTTTTAGTCCTTTGAAGCCGCACTACTCCCAGGAACTATCTGGGAAGACTCACTGGTTGGTGTTTGGTGAAATCATGCTTGGTTGGTACTATGATTGGGCCCAGTTATTTGACAATATCATTTGGAGCAATGAAGTGAAAGATAGAAAATCGCCTTAAAGTCACAGTTAGGTGCGGCATGACATAAACACAGTTTGTGGGCCCATTCTTTATTCGGGCCACAATGAATGCAGAGCGGTACCCAAACACGCTGCATAACGACGTTTTGCCAATTGTGTCAAATTGGGACCTCAATGACCTCATCTTCATGCAAGATGGTGCCCTGTCATATTTTTAACTCACTGTCCGTGCTTGTCTCGACAACCAATTTTGAGGACAGTGGCTGGGTTGACGTGGTCACATGAATTACCTGCACGCATCCCTGACCTCAGGCCCTGCGATTTTTTTCTTGTGGTGGTGGGTGAAGAAGGAGGATTATCGTACCAAGCTCGAACTCTGGATCAACTGGGGGAGTGGTTTCGGCAGGTTCTGACCAACACACAACCTCATTTTCTGCTGAAAGCAGTCTCAGACATTCACAAAGGTTTACAGAGACTTTTGAAAAATGTCGGTGATTATATTGAGTATTGATTGAATTCTAATATAGAAGGAAATTCTCACATAGTAATCTCTAAAAACTAACTTGTTTCACAAAAATCTATAAATAAATAGTAAAGTAATTAGCAATTTAAATTATGGAGTTAATTTAAAACAACTCTCTATATATATTTATATCATGTTAAATGGATACAATGATATTAAACTCCCATTTCTTCCGTGTGTACAATTTTTTTTTTTTAATGTTTCAAATGAAACTTCATTTTCCTCAAAGAGTTACTATCCTAATGCCGCTAGTGTTTTCATTTTCCACATCGTAGTATTCTTTTGCGGCAGTTGATCTTTGTTGCCATTTTAGTTTTTTTTTTAAATAATATATCTGGAAGCAAAAATAATCGAACAACGGCTAGTGGCACTTGAAGCGTTTATTGAAATATACTTTAGCATTATTTTTTTAGCGGAGAAACATACACTTTATTTTGATAGTTTTGGTAGAATAGGTATTTTTCTAGCGGGGAAACCCAAACTTTATTTGTATAGTTGGTGAGAATAAGTTTTAATCAACTTACAGTAAGATAAAGGCTAGCATCGTAGAACCATTCAATCAAAGACTATATAAAAAATGTTGACAAGATTAACCGCTAAATGAGAGTATCGATTACTCGATATGATTGTTTCAATACTCGACGAGTATAATTAGACGGTACACTCGGCTATTAAGATGAGATCAATAGACGTTAATAATAAGTATTCTAAATTTAATCTACCTATACCACATAATGGTCGACCCTGCACCAACCAAGTTTAAACTAGGTTAAATCATTCTAATCAGCAAGCTAGGAGAATTACAATATGGAATTGCACAAGATATATAAGGACATGGAGTCGAATCATAGAACGTGCTTGCTAGAAGATATGAAACGTAGACCTTATCTTGCAGAATTCTATGCTCAGAAGCTGGTAAAAAAAAATCGCTTCCGTACGTTTACCTTGTGGAAAAGATCACCCGACGCGCTGGAGATAAGGCTTATTAAAGTGACTCAAGTTCGATTTTGGACACAGTTCCCGAATTGATGTAGCGAATAATAAATATAGATTTTTGTGTAAATGCATCTAAAATATATGATTTATTTTACCTTAGTCTATTCTTTTTCAAAGGGAGTGAGGGACGACACTTGAATTCAGAACGAAAATAGGATAAAATGGAGAGGAAAGGTATAGTGTTTATTTCTACAGCAGTCGCTCTGAGGGAACATAGAGTAATGAGGTTCAACTGTAAAGCATTTAAACATGGGGAGGGGTATAGGCCCTAGTATTTTATGCAGCAGGATTTGAAAATCGATTAGAGATGTTAAAATATCGATCTCGAGGTGTTGTGAGATTAGCAAGCTGCAGAATATATTGAGCTCTGAATGGGAGAATGAATGGTTAGGGGAATTTAGGTTGGGGTTAGGGCTACAAATTTGGCACAAGTGGGGAGGGCTACCACTTATTGTTAAGGAGGTCTACCAATTTGGCTGCTTTACTTTTGTCTCACGGGGCCACGCACCTTTTATTTTGTGGTGTCCCCCCACCTTTTCTCTCGCTTCGACGATCCTTTTCTGGGGATGCATTTCTCGTCCCTCTTTTCTCTCAACGAATTTTGTATGGAAATGTGTTATTCAAAAAGGTCACTTAGAGACACTTGGACGTCTCCTCCCATGCCAACGATCAAGTAGTCATCTGAGGTTCAGTACCTGGATTAAGGAAATACACTCTTCACCGAATGGCAAGAAACTTTCTGTGGATTAAAGAGGTTGTGCCTAAACTATATGTGTTCATTCCTCCATTTAAAAAAAAATCACGTATTCGCCTTACTCTACCTTACCATCCCCTGACCATTTAACCTCTTGTATATCTTCTTCATCAGTCATCGATAATGTAATATTTTTTTAAAATCTGAGAATAAAAAATTATTAGCTCTCCGCATAGACATTATTTAATTTTATACTATCTTTTAACCAATAATATGTGCACTTTTTCCGTTGAAGGAAACCTACATATGCGAATTTTAAACAAGCTAAAGATTTTTTATCTGAGATGTTTGAATTATTGTGTGGGAAACACTATTGTTTATCTTTTTTTAATGTCTTATTATATATTTTTATATTTTTCCATTCATTTGACTTAGGTTAGTATAGTTAAGGAAAGGGCTAACACACTTTGTTTCTTGTTCGGGAGGTCTTGATAATCTAACAAAACACATGCCTCGAAACAAAGTTAGTGTAATTTCTACCTATAAACTAGAGATCTATTTATTCTAACATTTAGTTTTAAAAAAAATAACTAGAATATATCTAAAACTACTACCCGCAATGATGGTCGAATGGCTTAAGGCTTCACCCTCGCAATCTGGACTGCCAATAACGGGAAGGGTTCAAAACACGATCGAATGTACTGGGGGTAATTATTCTTCCAAAAGACTTTACACTCCAAAAAAATGCAGCTTCACATCCTCTAAATTAAATACAACTCATCCATAATATATAAGCGCAATTAGTAAGTATGCCTACAACCCGGACGAGTTGTGAGATGCGGTGACCAAAAAAAAATAACAAAAATAAACAAAATCTAGAACTATTAGCTGGATTGTGAGTAAGACTATTGTAGCGCCAACCTGACTTTGTATTCACAGATGAAACCAAATTTGCATTACTGATGTGAATCATCTGAAGGTCAAAAAGGCAATGATCCCTGTAAGGTAAATAATAAGACAAAATATTCTAAGAGGGAAATGTGTAAGACCTGCTTCAGTGGAAGCAGGATCCAAGGCACTACTCTTGAAATAGCCTGCCTACCGATTATGGGAAAATCGTGGTTCGATCCCGGTCCGGTGTACTGAGGGTTGTTTTTCCTTAAGGGTTTCCCACTCTTTCTCCACGCAAAAGTGGGTACACTTAATCCAAATTCAACCTTACTCATCCCTAACCCATTAGCGTAATTAGTACAAATAGTACAGTTAGCGTATAGCCCGAATGGGTAATAAGACGTAGCGCTAAAAAAAAGGGTGAGTAAGATACTAAAATCAGATTAGTCAGAGAAATGAAAAAATTCTAAAGTAGGATAGAATCCTATATTTCACAAATCCAAATCTTAAATTTTCTTTCTAATTAGAATACCAATTCGAATCTTTACATATGTACAATTTTAGTTTTTTATATATTATTTTACTTGCGGTATTTAAAGTGCACTTTCTGAACCGAGTGATTATAACAACACACGAGAAATTCTTTGAGTGAGATCAAAAGAGTCTACCTATTTTGCCAGTAAAGGTATTTTCCCATACTTTCCACGGTTCTTTTACATTCCAAAATCTACATGGGACCGACAGCTTTACTTACCCTCCGAAGGAAGTTGTGTTACTGATTTATAATGCTCAAGAAAAATTCGTCGACCCCAGATGGGTTTGGACCCGCGAACATCAGGTCCTGACGCGAGCACTTTACCCCAAGACCACCGAGAATGACCGAGGTCGACTATAAGTTAAGCTAAAGTGAAAATATTTCAAGTTGAATTAAAAAAAAAAAAAAGTTGTTTAAGTGTTGGCACCATTAAACAAACAATAGTTTGTCTGTCATTTCTATTAAGCTATTAACTACAAAGAGAACACTTTTTATGTAAGTTAATTATATTAATACAATTTTTTTTGTGTGTGTGATTTTGTTATTCTTCCCACTACATAAGTTTATATAAATTTATTCTTTTACCAAACGCTTAAAAATATTATATCAAGTCAAGGTCTTCATAAATTTGTAATCGAGAAAACTTTTTTTTAGATATTTACGAATCTCATTTCTCTTCAAAATATATAATAATATAGAACTTTTTTTTTACGGATAATGATTCAAAAGAAAAAATAATTTCAAATAGCACATTTTAATGGAATGGCCATTCATAAATGTTAAAAAGGTTCAAACTTAATTTAAATACGTGCTGCAAAGACTAGCAAAATTTACCTAAAATTGGTTTTATTTTCAAAAATCATATAAATAACTATGTTTGGAGTGGAAACTCACAATATAATTCACTACTAACACTCATCAACTTTTTATACGACTTAAAATGATATATAATTGCTGTAAAGGCAGCATGTGGATTTTTTTTAAAAGTTATTTATGTGGCTAGCTAGCACCAGTTGGTTAAGTAATTGACATGAATACTCAAAAGTCCAAGTTTCAACTCCCCCTCCTTATGCATTTTTAACCCAAACATTGCTTAGTAGAAGCTTTGTTAAAATAAGAAAATCGATTATAATTGAAAATTATGATAAATTATAGGTTGTCATTAATAAAATCAAGTCACTGTCACTATGAGTGATAACATGAATAAAAGTAGCCCTACACTTAAATTATAATTAATAATTTAGGTAAGGTGTTTATTTAAGAAGTTTTGAAGTTTGAAGTTTATTACAGTTTAAGTTTACAATACAATATTTTACAATTTACAATTTTAATATCAATGTTACAAAGTAAATATAAGCTACCAATCAAAATATCTGGTCTCCTAGAGCGGAGCTATAGTTGGAGATCTTACAAAATTAATGTAATTTAACAATTTGATTTAATGGCGGACGGCGATAGCACATTGAAATAGATACAATACAAGCCTGTTGGGTATTTTAGGACATTATATTTTCAGACAGTAGGTCTGATATATTAAATAATTCAATAATGTTATGGTGACGAATTTTATAGGAATTGGTTTGTTTGTAACATATTGCTGTTTTTTTTAATTAAGTTGTATATATACGTATATATGCATAATTTTAGGAAACAAAATAGATTTTGATATTTATTGAGACAATTTTATTTTAATATTTTGTTCTTGTAAATATATTATTGATAATCTGATATTGATGTTATTTATAGTAAGTATAGAAAATATTAGTTGGAGACAAGAGAGTCCCACGCAGCTATTGATCTAATTTAAAAAAGATTCAAGTTTTTTAAAAAAACATGGATTTTTTATGTTTTGAGTGGTTTTGGGAGGTGGTTGTACCTTTGGTAGCCATGAAATGAAGCGTGTTTTTCCCGTACTTTGTTCTAATTAAATTTAAGTAAATCACCAGCATGTTTTGTGTGGTAACTGTGCTCGGTGTTGTTTTTGTCTGCGAAATTCTTCATTTTAAAGTGTACAAACAATAAGATATTGAGTTTGTGAAGACTTACGATTGGTAATGTCATTTTCTGTGTATAGGTTTTTTGCTCATGCATAAGTTTGGTAGATCAAATATGTTCTTTATAACTTTGTTTTGTGCAACTTGGAGTGAATAGAGAATACTGACGGGCGCGGTACCCCATATGTGGCTGAGGTACTGAAAGTGACTATTTATTAGGGCATGATAAATAATTAGTTTAATTTATGGGGGTACTCCAGATAGTCTTCGCAATATACCAATTGCAGGCAGTGTTTTCTTTAAGACAGACTCTATATGTGTTTGCCAGCGTAAGTTGTTATCGATATATAAACCTAAGTATTTGACACACTTAGCTTCATGTACAGCTATTTACCTGCCACGTTAATATGTGTATCAAGTTCATAGCGCATTTGGGGAGAAGTAAAAAAATAATGTAGATTGATTGTCAGCATTCATTGTTAATTTATTTAGTCTTAGATATTCGCCGAGTTTGCAGAGATCTTCTTGCATTAAGGTGGTGGTTTGAGTTGTTCCCGTATGATTCATATACAATAACGGTATCATCCTCATACAGTTTGGGAGTGCCCTTAAGATTCGGATGGACACCTACTATATAAGAACGATAAAGTTGTGCCCGCCATTGCTTAAAAAATATACATAGTAACAACATGCGGTTTTTTGCATTGCATTAAACTTGTAAATTTAAAATGAACTATATTAATAAAAAAAGTTACAAGTTAAT
>CABFWO010003786.1:7759-40639 GCA_902155825.1 Timema genevievae
GGGGGGGGGGGGGTTCTGTAATGACCATAAGTTGGCATATCTTCACCAAAAGACGGTGGGCTCTCGGTCGGTATGAATCTATTGCGGGCTGGAGCTTTGGAGGTTTTTTGTGTACCTTTATGAGTTGCTACGCAACTTAACATTTTTGCGCCGGAAAAGAAAAACCATGATGGCCAAACCCTGAGATATGAGACGGAGAGAAATTTTCTATTTTGAAAAATTTTTCCTTGATTTTTTTGTCCTTTTTTTCGGGGGAAAGTATCCAAACATTTAAATGTATTCAAATAAAGCAAAAACATTGATTTCCAGCCCTCTTCTCAAGATTCACATATCGACTACAGTGCCCGGTGGTTGGGTGTGTAACTAGATAGGCCTACTAGAAACATAATAGGTCTACAAGATTATAATTGAAACATAAAACGGATCAAAGTGAGATTTTCAGCATTCTTCATTTAACAACAACGAAATTGGAATTAATTAAATTGATTTTTTTAGCGCCATTCCTTAATATCCGTTTGTATTATACGCATGTGTACCAATTACGCTCATGTGCTAAGGATGAGTAAGGCTACATTTTTGAGGAAGTGTTCCTGAATTTGCGTGAAAGGAAAGTGAAAAATCACTTAGGGAAAAACACCCTCATTATATCAGAACGGGATTAGAACCCCAATATTGCCGTCGTTTACAGTATAGTCTGTTTAAAGAGTGACGTCTAGAATCTAAATCATTTGGTTATTAAAGAGTTTTTTTTTATAAAGTATAATAAAGAAAAGCAGACGACGATGCTACTCCTGGTTCGAGCTGTATCACTTACCTAAGTTAGGTGTTTTCCTTTTGGTAACACAGGCTCTTAAGGTGGGAGCGTAGGGGACGCGAGAAAAGGTCAGGGTTTGGGCAGTTTTCACAGAAAAACTATTTTGGCCAAAATAAATCAAACATGACTTCAATAGAAATATAAAGTTTAATTTTCTTCACGTGGTGATATCAAAAGTTGTTAAATATATGTCATGAGCATAGCGGTATTAGACGAGAAATCTTTTTAAATCAAGATAAAAAGTTGTCATTAAATTCCAGGGCATCTTTGAAAGATATTCAACAACTGTTGATATCACGAAGTGAAGAAAATTAAACTCTATGTTTGTACTGAAGCAATATTTTATTTGTTTTGCCTTTTTGGTGTGTGTGTGTTAAAAAATTACAAAAATAATGCCTTTCACAAGCAACTCCTACCATCCCACCTTAATATAAGTTACCAGTTGGTACATGAAGAGTTACTTGTGGAAAAACCATGTATTTCGGCACCTACTATTTTCATCGTGCTTATCAAGATGTTCCAGGTGTAATCGGGTTTTAAATGTTCCATCTCTGATTTTCTCTAAAAGCAAAAAGGTGACCTGGTGGTCTAGGGGTAAGGTGTCAGACTTCTGTGCTGGGGGTCCGGGGTTCAATCCTCGGTCCCGGCACAGATTTATCTGATTGCCAAACCCTTCCATCACCTCTGACAAGACGTGTATTAATCACAACTTGTGAATGTGTGGAGTGCCAGACCTCCACCGTGGTTCGGATTCCACGTTAAACTGTAGGTCCTCCATTTCATCTCACAATCACCCTACCATTACAGATTAGCGTAAGTGCGTATAACCCGAACGGGTAGTATGACGCGGTGCTAATAATCTAAATTTAAAAGCAAACTACAACCCTTGTTTCTTGGGCCCCGTGTTGTGAACCCTTGGAAGGTAGACAGACTGGCGCTTATATCTTTCTCTCTTCAATGCGGGAACTTACAAAGCATTCCAAAGAGAGGTGAGGAGGGGAAAACTATTAATAAGGAGTAAGGGGTGGGTCACCCTCTTCCCCTATTTACAAACCCCACCCCTCCCCAACAGCCATACTCCTGATATCTGTGGCCACGCTGGCTGCGAGATACAATTTTTCAACCCCCACCATCACCCACCCCCCCTTCACCAGTAAACCAACAAACCACAATCTTGGGAAAGCCCAGCCGTCTCTGTATAGTGCGTTCACTGTACACACACATTCGTACAAAACTCTGCAATACCCCAGGATGTTTTTATTTTGGCCTTAGCCCTCAAATTAAGGGTAGTTAATTGATTAATGATATTTTTTTAATTCCAAATATTTTGAAAATGGCTATAAACATTTTGTTTAATTTATTTAGGGAGTATTTGATCGTCTAAAATAATATTGTAATTTTTTTAAAATAAAAGTTCGTTAAAAGGTTGTTTACTGATGAGTGACTATCGAAAATTCGAGATATTTTGTAAATGGCCTTAACGATTTGGTTTTAGATGTACAGGGTCCATAGAACTCCAACATTTTGAAGGTCTATTTTTTTTTTTTTCATTTAAGGATCTACAATGATCCTCTCAACATCCCCAAACCAACGTAAGACGCTTCTTTCACATTGACCTACTGGGTTTTTCTTTCAAACCACACTCCTTCAGCACCCGTTCATTACTGACTCTGTCCATACGAGTTTTTTCATATTTATTTCTTGGATTTATCATTTAAATAATATTCACCTTGCTCTTGTGTTTCTACTGACAAACCCACGCTTCACATCCATAAAACAATGTTGGCGCTAACACACTTTTATATACTGCCAAATGAAGGGCCCGTCTGTTGATTGAAGAAATAATCTGCATTCAGAAACTACGGAATTGTAAAGGCATACCTCCAATTTAGACATTACCAAGACCATGCCCAAACTCTTTCTTCTCTGTATGACGGAAAATTCCCCGATGTGCGTCATCCGGTTGTCAAATTAATGTATGTGTAACGTTATTCTAAGAACAGTTCTTTAGACCCTTGGGCTAGGAGCAATCGTTAAGACAAGAGGGATAGAAAAAAAAAGATTACTGGAATTAATTAGTGTTACTTTCTTTACTCGTTCAATTGGAGCCCAGAGCGACCGGCTACTAATGGTATATGTATAGAGGGCTGGGAGAGCTTGGAATGAGCTCAACAAAGACAATTCGATCCAAGTGTTGTTTTTTAATTCACTGGAAAAATTTTTCCTTATTTTATTTCCGAAAAAAAAAAACGTTTTAGGAAAAATTTTTATTATTATTTTTTACGGGAAGCAAAATTAGAATGATTTCAAATAAAGCAATAACAGATATTAAAATTTTATTGGCTCACTCACATATCGACTGCAGTGCTTCGTGGTTGAATATATCACTAACGTCGGGTCTGCTGTAAACCAGATATGTTAAAGACTTCAATATTATTATTATTAGTGCCCTTACAAATGAATATATTCTCTTTCCTTTCAATCTTATAATTTTACCGATAAAATTTTCATCTTTTAATGGCATGAGTTGTTTGGATTTTTATTTTCAATATAATTATCATAATTATTAAAATAATTAAGAATAATTTAAGTTTGGCTTGAGTAATTGCTAACAGATTACCCCCCTTACACTTACCACCAACACACTATTTAATATATTTATGTATATAATCGTAAAAAAAAATCGAACTCAATACTTTGATAAATGTCGATGTTTCATGACCTCTGTAATCGAGAAAGTGGTTTTCTCGGTGAAGTCTGTCTGACTGTCATAAGGCTCCCTCGAGGTGTTTTTGGAATTAAATATCTGACCTTAAAATTAAGAGTAGTCTACTTAGAGCCAAAAAACCCAACATATTCTCGAAAGATTTTGATTACATTTTATATCTAAGCTCTGTTTAGTATTACAAATAAAATTTAAACTCCTTTTTCCATAAAAATGACTTTAGGGTATTTCCACATAGGCAGAAATTTCCAACTTTGATCATATTTCAATAACTATTTGAGATACGCAATATCTTATCCTTATAAAGTTGTAGTACTATTAAAAATAAAAATCTTTTGTTTGAAATAAATTTTTATAAAACCAGAAGTTTGAGTAGTTTCTGATCTATATTTTTTTCTATAGAGTTTTTTGAAAAAAATAAATTGACTATTATGCTCTTTGTTGGACATAGATGTTCCTCTTTTTTTCATTGTTTCTGTAACAATGTCTATTATTTCATTTATACTCTTTGGTGGAGTGTTTCTCCAACACTATGTATATTATTTCGTTTCACAAACCTTAAAGAGTTTTAAGTAAATGTCTATTTTAAGATAAAAGAGAGATAAAGTCTGTAATCGGTGCACCGTACCATTTATTTTTGTTTGTTATAGAAACTAGTAAGTGGCCATCCTTAAATTACATAAGATTTTTTTGGAAAAGGGGGGGGGGGATTCAGTATTTTCTCACGAGGGGTTGGGGGGTTTGGGTCAAAATCCATATAAAGTAATGTTTTTATCAATGTTTATTATAAGGAAAAAATCTAATTTTTTCTGTCAGAAAATAGCTATATCATTTATAAAATTTCACTTAGCCTATATTTAATTTATTTACTGCATATTAAAGTATTCTAAAATTTAATCTCACTCGCTTTATTACCAATCTTTATGTCTAAAAATAATAAACAAAAGATTAAAATAAACTAATTTACCAAATCGTAAAAAAAATATAAAGGTAGTAGGGGGAGGGAAATCTTATGAACCCCTACGTGGCAGGATTTGGGGGAAAAGGGGGAGAGGGTCAAAAATCATGGGAAAAAAACCTTACGTAATTTAAGGACGACCCCTAAAGAAATACGTACCTCAACTGACATTCCCTTCCACATCATCTCGTGTACGAAAACATCGCCCAGGGCTTGTTGTTATCTAATTGGTTGTATTTGTTCTGTGATTACATTAAAAAGCGCGCCAAAAAGAGACGAGCGGGTGAGGTGTATGCGCGCGCAACTTGTAAATAAAGCACGGGATTGCTCCGGACAACGCAGGAATGGGAGGGGGGGGTAGAGTCGTTGACCCCAAACCGTAGCGCGGCGCGCGCCCGTCATTTGTCAACAAGTGGGCGCCCACCTTAAGACAGGGCCTACCTCAAGAAATAGGAAGGGCGCGCCCACCAGTCGTAAAAAAAATAAATTACCATACTGCATTATATTAGTTAAGTAAATACTCCTTTATTTTAAATGAGAGTCGAGGTCACGTGACCTAATACTTGTTTGGGAGGTGCAAAATTGATGAGCTAAGGGAAGAACTGCGTGTTCTTCATTGGTCTTCCTATTCTACGGCCTCCGTTTCGGACAGTACAGTGACAGGCTTATTTTTAGCATATCGCGTCTCACTAACAGTTCGGGTTATACTCATCTGTACTATTTATAAGAGTTTTAAGTGATGACAAGGTTGAATTTAGAGGAAGTGTACCCACAGTTGCTTGGCGGAAAAGAGGAGAAAACTTTTAAGAAAAAAAACACCCTCGGAACATCTGACCGAAATTCGTATCCAGATATCCCCCGGTCATTGGTGGTCCACTTTATTGGTAGTGTGACTCCTTAAACTAGAACAGTGGTACACCCAAGGGGAGGGTGGGGCGGGGTAAGGGGGGAATTTGACTCCCGATACATTCCCCCATAAATCCCCAACAAGACCATAAATAATGCTAATAAAAGTTTAAATTATATGAAGTAAAACAAAATTATGAATCAGTGAATTATTATTATTATTAGAACCGCGTCTTACTACCCGTTCGGGTTATACGCACTTACGCTAATTTGTAAAGTTAGGGTGATTGTGAGATGAAATGGAGGACCTACAGTTTAACGTGGAATCCGAACCACGGTAGAGACCTGGCATTCCTCACATTCACAAGTTGTGATTAATAAACGTCTTGTCAGAGGTGAAGGAAGGGTTTGGCAATCAGATAAATCTGTGCCGGGACCGGGGATTGAACCCCGGCCCCCAGCACAGAAGTCTGACACCTTAACCCTAGACCACCAGGTCACCCCGAATCAGTGAAGATATGTAGAAACTATATAACCAAATTCGGTGACCGCACGGTCTAATGCGCTACTCTCGCAGTAGACTACACCAGAGCTTCTGAAACTTTTTCCACTAGCGACCCCGGGTGTATAGGCCTATAAAATAGTTACACAAATCTAACATTGACTGATAATAAGTAATAAAATGTATTTTAAAACAATTCTTTGTTATACAATATATCTAATTTTACCATTTATTAAAGATGAAAGCAAATATTCACACTTATGAGATGGATTTGTTTGTTTGTTTTTTACGTAAAGAATCAAATATTGGCTGAATATTTGATACTGCAGGACCAGAAACAAGGTTGCAGGGAAGTCGCGCGATAGAATTGGGTTGAGAGCTGCCAAAAACACCTCGGATTCACTACAAGTTTGATTTTGAATTAATTTTTGGTCGTTGAACGTTCATAATAAACCTTTTACTGCTGTCAAATTCTTCGTGACCCCCACATTCAGTTACTTGACCCCCATGTGGGGTTGTGACCCACAGCTTAAGAAGACCTGGACTGTACTACCGATATGACGAGGAGATCAAGGTTCGAATCTCGGTTGGGTGTACTAAGGATGGTTTCCCCCCCAAATGGTTTTACACTCTCCATCGACGCAAATGTGGGTACACTTCCTACAAATATAACCCTCCTGTTCTTTAAAACAATTAGCGTAATTAGTACATAAGCGTATAACCCGAACGGGTAGTAAGACGCGGTGCTAAAAAAAAAAGGAAACTATAATTTGCTACGTTTTAGGACCAGGTTTACGACTTGATATTCAAAATGTAAACTGTTACATGCCATAAAATTATTTCTGTAATTTTTTCTAATAAAAAATTTTAAGGTATAAGGAAGCATTTTTAGAGATAATATACCCGCATTTGCATGGAATAATAGTGGGGAAAACCACCCTCAGTAGACCCGAAAGGAATTCGAACCCCGATCTCCTAGTCATAATCAGGTCAGTATAACACGAAAGTGACGCCTTAGACCATCCGGCCACTGAAGCGGGTAACTGTTTCATACGGAGAGTGGGGTTATGTAAGATATTTTCGAATAATTGTACCCGCATTAGAGTTTTGAAGGCACAGGGAAACTGTACAGTAGTGAAAAATCACCCTGAGTTGCACGCCGCGGAGTTTTGGAACTTCGACTTCCCCCGTCAGAGACAAGCTATTTTATTGCGGGACTGACGCTTTGAACAGCGTGACCTCCAATGTGTCCCCCCTCCCTCTTACCCCTACCTCCTGTTCGTTAGAAACCTATCGAAACCTAATAAAACACAATCAACACGGCACGAACTTTCACCAATTTATATCACTCCTTATTAGTGGACAATAAAACAAATTAGTAGCCAGACCATATTATTCTTTACACGTTTGGAAATGTGTCCAGTGATTTTGAACTATCTACAGCGTCATTAAAATTAACAACACGTTAGTATATGAGTTTTATGAACTAGGAGGAAAATCACTCTTAATTAGTTGACATCAATGAATAACAATTTTTATAGTTGTTTGTTATATATATCTATATAATTTAAGGGTTTGTTATATATATCTATATAATTTAAGGATATGAATTTCATTCTCCGAAGCTAATTTTAAAAATAGTGTGGATATTACCCAAGAATCATCATACATGAATAAACTTTGCCCTAGCTCAAAATAAAAATATGTAGGCCTACCATTTTTTTTAGCACCGCGTCTTACTACCTGTCCAGTGTATAAGCTCATGTACTAATTACACCATTGGTTTTAAGGATTAGGTTGGTTTAATTTAGAGGAAAGTATACCCGCATTTACTTGGAGGGAGAGTGGAAAATTATTTAGGTAAAAACCACCCCCAGTGCACCCGACTGGTATCGATCCCAGATCTTTCCGTCTTCAGCAGTCTAAACCTAACACGAGAGTAGCACGTTAGACTATGTGGCCACATTTATATACATATATTATTATTATTATTATTATTATTATTATTATTAGTACTGCGTCTTACTACCCGTTCGGGTTATACGCACTTACGCTAATGTGCAGTGGTAAGATGATTGTGAGATGAAATGGAGGACCTGCAGTTTAACGTGGGATCCGAACCACGGTGGAGGCCTGGCATTCCACACAGTCACAAGTTGTGATTAATACACGTCTTGTCAGAGATGAAGGAAGGGTTTGGCAATCAGATAAATCTGTGCCGGGACCGAGGATTGAAACCCCAGACCCCCAGTACAGAAGTCTGACACCTTACCCCTAGACCACTAGGTCACCCTATATATACATATATTAATCGCGCTAATATGGTAGGGGGCGAGGACGAATAATGTACCCACATATGTACATAAGAAGAGTGGGGAACCACTTAGAATAAAAACACCTTTATTAAACGCGGCAGGGATTTGAAACCTGACCTTCACATCCCTGAGAAATTAGACTAAATAAACTCGACATATAGGCCGTGCACCCGCTGAAGGTATTTATATAGAGTTAAATATTAACGTATTAGATAGTGATAAAAAATAACTGGTTTATATTTGTAAAAATAAAAATATATTTATATTTATCATGAAAAACTATTCCCGGATACCCATTTGAGCTCTAGTCTTATAATGGCTATTTTAAGAATATTTCAAATTTTATAAAACTACCCTCAGATTAATTTATTTAATGAAAGTTAACAAATATTATTTATCATAGTGTAAAAGAGTCGCCAAATATCAAATTTGAACTAAATCGTTAGAAAAAGGCCTATGTTAAAAAAAAATACAATTTAAAAAATCAGTTATCTGTAAGATACTATTAGTGTTTTATTTTAATAAAAAAAAATATATAATGTATTTATAATATAAAAACTTTTGTCCATTTTGAGCCCAAATCGCTAAAGCCTTTTTTTAAATATTCAAATAAAAAAATGTTATCAGTAAGCTGCCCGTAAAATAAAAAGTATACAATTTTATTTTTCATGTCTAGTACTTCCCAGATATATATTTTAAACCAAATCTTTAAGGCAATATTTCGAAATATTTCGAATTTTTCAAAATCACTCATTTGTAAACTAGACCTTAACGAATTTTTACCCAAATGCCAACTAAGCGTATACAGTGTTATTTGTAAGGTAAAACATTATCTAGATATTCATTTTAAACAAAATCGTTTGAGCCATTTAAAAAAAATTGTAGTTATAAGAATAATTATTTATCAGTAAACTACCCTTAATTCGAGGGCTAGGGTCAAAATAAGAATATTAAAAAACATATAAATATCAAGTTTGAAACAAATCCATCAAACTGTTTAAGATCTGTGTCCCTGGACAGACAGACAGACCGACGTGAGGACAGACAGAATCGTAAAATCCACTTTTTGGGATTCATACACACATACAACGTAAGGATTCATGATAACTTAACATTAAAATACTAATTAACTAATTACTCTAGATTTAATTATCACTATAGTTTATTCTTTAGAATGTAAGAAGCACCAATAAATGTCTTTATTAAATTTGATTAATAAATTTTTTTTAAATAAAAAATTCCCTTTTCTTTTTCAATTTGTGTTCGCTCTTTAACCTCATTAAAAGTGGGCCGCCAAAAATGCTATTAATGTGCCGCGAACACAAAAAGGTGAACCAGTACACGGCTTATACCGCGTGACCACTGGGAGAGGGTACTATTTCATTTTGTCCCTCCCTCCCCTCCCAGGTTAAAAAGCCTGATCCTTGTTCTGTGTCTAGGCTGCTTTTACCGTCTTATCTAATCAGCTGGAAGATGTCGGTCGTAAATGTGAATCAAACTGCCAGGCTAGGGAGCTTTGAACAAACACTTTTCAGTCAAACGTATTAATAATTCACTTTTTGCAAAAATATTCAAGCTTGTAAACAGAGGCGCTCATCAGTGCATACACCAATATTTCGAGATACATGTTTTGACGAAATTTTACTGGCACTTTCAAATAAATATCAACGGGAATAATACGCAATAAGGACGGGATTCTTTAACTTCTTTTTCTATGTCATATTATGTGGAATACATTTTTTTATCACCTACACAAAACGAAATTTCAAACTATGATAAATTTAATATTGTAAAATAGTTGTAGATAGCTTAAAAAAAATTAAAATATTTTATTTTAGTTCAAGATATTTCAAAATCCTGAAGTTTCATGAAAAATATGTTGTTGACTCCTAAAAAGTTTGGTTTTTTTTTGATTGGGATAGCTTATAATAATAAAAATGTTACTATTACGTATTGAATTTCTTTTGTGTTATTTTGTGATTAAGGTGAGTGTTTTTGATTATTTTTTTAAATTACATGTAATTATTTTTCAATATTACATTTATTTGTTTTTGTGTGTATTGATGGTAAAATTATTAAATTTTCCATTGTATGACCATAACAAATTAAAGCATCCTGCCCTCTTTGTGTACTATTCCCATCAAAACATATTGAAATTTCAATTAATCATTTTTACATTGTTTATAATAGTGACAAAACATTGTTTTATATATATATATATAAATATATATTAAAAAAAATTATTGACAGTAGCATTTAGCTGATAATGTTTCATAAAAAGTTTAAAGAATGTTCACTAACGCGACAAGAAGTAATGCAAGAGACTTTAAATTGCTTCAAGAAGGGTTAATATTTTTACAAATATTCTTTACATCTACTGTTGAGGGACTTAACCAACCAGCGCAGGTATGGCCCCTTAAAACCATCCCCCCTCATGCCGGTTCCTCCACAAAATAAAATAAAATATTACACCAGTTAAAAATATATATAGTAGGCCTATATACAAGCATTCAACTATATATATATACATAAAACACAGATTTAAAAAATATAATATATAATTTAAAAATTGATAAATATTCTCAATCTTTACATACTTTTAGGTAGTTTGTCAGATTGAAACAATTTTTGCTACTTGCAATTCTCCTCTTTAAAAAATTGTATTCCTCATGTTCTTATTTTTTATAGTCTTCTTTTAAAATGATAAAAAAATTTACAGGGTTTTATGTTACTCCAGATGTGATTTTAAACCTCGTTTGATGGTGTTATGAAATATATTTTAAATACATCTAGCTTATTTCAGATGTCGACTACATTGTATTTATTGTCTGTCGGGAAAAAAAAACTGTCAGATAATTTGCAACACAAATGTTGCAAAACCCCTTGATATTTTTCGAACAATTTGCGTGCTTAATAAGACACGCCTCTTGAACTCCTTGGTTCGACAAGGCTCAGTTAGCGATTTAGATAGAAACACAAATCCAACTAGTGTCTAGACATTAGACCGGGGGTCGGCAAAATGTCGATCGCGATCGACCGGTCGATATCGCAGAAATTTTCATTCGATCACGTAAAAAAAAACACGACATCGTCACGAAAAGGCAAGCTTACCTTGCACTATTCCATTATGATACAGCTTATAAGATAGGGCCATAGTGTAATCTGTCAAGGTAAGATTTCTATCTTTCAAGGTAAACGGAGGGTACATTTTATTTATCTTAGGTATTTGCTATAAAGGCAGGGTTATAAGTATTGGAGGAAATATTGAATTTAAGGAATAAAAACAAGATGTATAGAAAAAAAAAATTGAGTGGAGAAACGAAGGGTGATTTGATAAATGTCAAAGTTGATCGGGGTCAAAAAAGGTGGCCTACCCCTGCATTAGAAGGTAGGCAGATTTTAAACCACCAGAAGAGTCTAGGCCTATAGGAAATTTCTAAACACCAGAAACCATGTGGGTTTATAAAGTTATTAGGTGGAGCTGCAGAGCCGTAGGAGAACAATCAGGGGAGGAGGAAAATACAAATGGCAATACAATGTATTGTGAAACCCCCCCTAATAAATGAAATTCGATTCACAAATACCCATTTGACGCTTCTAAACCAGTTACTATTCGTTTCCCGGGCTTATTAAATTATTTTTGGACTTTCCAGAGTGAAAAATGATAACTTTTAAATTATGTTTACAACAAGTGTATACATGTATATAGAGAGTCATAGAAAATAGTTTTGTGTTTATTCCAGTAAACATGAAATGCGTGTACTGTTAAAAAGTTTAGTCAATATTTGACCTAAGCACAACATATGATTGGCGATATCTCAGTATATACACAGTGGTCACCTCTGGATAAGGGGATGGTGTGCAGCCGGTTTCGTGTAAACAAACCAAACTAAATCCCAGCTGCACTGTTACTGCACTGCACTCTTATGGAGGTAAATAGTTTACCCCAGCAGAATACACTCTGTTGCTTTACTAACATTTGATTCTCATCTTCCTACAAAGTAAATACTGGTGCATTTCCTTTTTGTATAACCTAAACTTAACCTTCTTTAATCCTTTAACTCTCAGTCTTGTCATCAATGTATACTGCTTGTTCTTACCTGTGGCATTTATGACAAGGGGAAAATATTTTAAAAAACACCCCAAGGAGTCGATTTAAATTATGGTAACCTCACAGACCTAAATCGCTTTAATATAACATAAAAATAATTGTAGTTGTGGTCTTAAATTTTTCAGGTAGTCCCCCACCAATCCCAAAGTCATAAAACGGCCACTTAAGGGCCAACCTCAAGACAAATTAATCGGGGAGTTTGATAAAATATTTCGCTAGAACCAGGAAACTTGTCGGAAGTGTGGTTTAATGCTCTTTTAAATTGAAAAGGGTCAAGAACGTTTCCACTTCCTTTTAAAAGAATGGAAAAAACAACCTTATTTTACGCAAGGCTTTTATAATTAATATTAGACAAAAAATTAGCCATCCATACACTAATACTATTTAATTAATAGCTTAGAAATTATTTGCCCGACTTATTTAACAGAATATCGCGACACACAAAAGTCTACACTATAAAGCAAGCACGCCTTTTTCCATAGAAAGCTCAAATATTACAAATGGGATAGTATTTATCTATCACCCGCCTCGGTGGCCACGTGATGTGTATGCTGAGGGTGTTTTTTTATAAAATTGTTTTCCACTCTCCCTCCAAGCAAATATGGGTACACTTCCTATAAATATATAATATAATCTTCTTAATCCTTTAAACCATTAGCGCAATTAGTACATAAGCGTACTAAAGAAAGAAAAAAATACTTTATTCCCGTTACCCAACACAGGTTTTAAATCTTTAACGTTCTTACATAAGCTCAATTAATAACTATGTGTTGAAATATTAACTACATAGAGTTACCAACTTAAAAAACTCTAATACACTAAAACATATAATATATTAAATCATAACAATTAGATGAAAACAATATTGGATGTGCTTATTAATAATAAAAATTAATCAACCAAGCTTGACCTAACCTTCCAAAGCTATGAAAATTAAATTACAATACAATTTTTGATGAATTTCAGAGAAGAGTTATTTTCGTGCAAAGTTGTCATGTGTAAATTTTGATAGAGACATTTTAATAAATTAAATTATTTAAGCAACCAATCAAAATATTTTAGTGGTTAACTTTTTTGTGTGTGTATTATGTAATTAATTAAGTCATAATGTATTTTTTTAGTTAAAAAAGTTTTTTTCAAAAGGAAGCGTAAACGTTCTCTACCCCAAATGCTGAAATCATCTCAGACCTACGAGTCATGTGAAAGTGCAGTCTATATGAATGATATAATAGTTTTAAAAAAAAAACATACCTGCAGCTCTTGACCCGCGGGCCACGCCTTCCAACCCGTCCTGCAAGATGTTTTGTCTTCTACCCGCTGTGGCGCTTGCGATAAGGCTCGCAACCACCGCACACAGTACTAGAAGAACCAGTCGAAACATAATCAAGTCTTTAATTAATCAAGGTACACCTTCAGATACCTTAACTGAAACTCTACAGGGACGACGAACGACCTTACACTGATTAGAATGTTTTCACTGACATCGCTATGAACCGAGAAGAAAGAGAGAGAGAGAAAAAAAAAAGACAGTGAAAATGGGGTCGCCACACAAGAAACTGTTCAATCCTCGGTCCAAATCAAAAATAAATCCGACGCCATATTCTTATGTTTATTTATTTAAATACGCGTTACTGTTTTTTTTTTAATTTATAATTTCTATCTCCAAGATAGCGAAGAAATCATGACCTAGTTACAATAGTTTTTTTTAAAAAAAAGCTAATCGATATCTTGAACTGCGATGTAAATATAAAGTCGGATCAATTACAACAAGATAAAAAAAAATACTACTTTCTTTCACAATTGGGAAAAAAGTTTTTTTTTACTTAATTTCACTATCAACTTTTCCGAAGCGATATTTTCATCTTGTTTAGCGAGTGAGAAAAACTATAAATTTATATTTTCAACAAAAAATTTCGCTTTACTTTTGAAATGTCACACGACCGATTAAAATAAAATTATCGTAATTGTTCTCACTCTCACGTTTTTTTTTTTTTTTCAAAAAAAAAGAGATACAATCACACGCGGACGTTCTTCTCTGACTTGTTTTTAAAAGAAGGACCTCGCTCTACGACAGCTGAGAGCGTACTAAACATGAAAATGATACAGCACAACACTTTATATAGAGCGGGGGGGGGGGGCCCACTTCATCTAGCGGCATCAGGACACAAACACAAACACAAACACACACACACACACACCACTCTCTTCGTTCTTCTTCAAGGAACGGTTCGGTTTCTGAAACTGGTGTTCACTGCGACACTTTGATACACACACTGGGAACGACCCATCATACACTCGTTCATATACAAGAGATGGAGAGAGACACAGAGAAAGAAAGAAAGAAAGAGATAAAAAAAAACAGCACACTAACAAAATGTGAACTAAAAAAACTAATGTGCCGAATCCCGCCAAGCCTGGAAGAAAGGAACGAACAAAATAAAAGGGAGAGGGGAGGGGGGGGTTTAAAGAGTGTTGAGGGGAAGTGTGGAGGGGAGGAAGAATAGGGAGAGAAAAGTGGGAGGAGGGGGGGAGCTTGTCAACTAGTCCTTAACCAATTTACTATGTGAAATCCCCCTGTCTCCTCTCACCAAATACTGTCAACATCCAACCCTTTTTTTTCTTTCTCTCTTCTATTCTATTCTGTAGTCTCTCTCTCTCTCGCTCCCCCCCCTTCTCATCAATCAAAACATCACCAACTGAACCAAATATCATTCTCAGGATATATGTAGAGAGACTAGAGTTGAATTGTCCCGAGAATTCACGAGATCTCGTGTAGACGAGACGAATAATAGAAGTTTATTTTGCTATTTTCCATACGGAAGCGTTTTTTTCACTGAGGCCTTGCGTAGCGCGCGGCGCGACTATTTTACTAAAAACTAAAAAAAAAAAAAAGATAAAAATTCTTCTTCTCCTTTCACCTTCAAGAGCTACGTTCGTGACACGGTCGCATCGCATGCGCGGATTCAAATTCCCTCTCACTCGAAAAGTTCCTTCGTTTTACATCACATCATTCAACGTGAAAAACTTAAGAGGGGGGGAGAAAATTATAAAATAATAAGTAGGGGGTCCGGACTATGAAAATCTATAAATTATCAAAACAATTATCTATAAAATGCCTAGAAATTCTTTAAAAAAAATACAAATTTACACACACACAAATTCTCAATGAATGCACACGACTAAATCAAACACACACTTTGGAAATTGATTTTTTTTTAATGTAACGAAAAGTTAGTTTGAATTGAAAAATGATACCTGGACACAGGAATTTAACCCGGGACCTTTGGTTTAATACGTCAACGCTCTAACCATTGAGCTATACAGGAATCATCCCGTGCTTAGGCTAATTCTTCACACATATTTTAAGGCAAAGTCTGGACGTGTGGAAATCGTCATATACATATGAGTGGCTTTATGCTGCCAACTGTACAATGGCAACTGTACGAGTGCATATATCAGCTCCATGTGGCATTTTTCAATTTCAAGAATATGATATTTAGATGCGGTTGTAGCCGTAATTAACTAATTATAATATCTTAGATATTTAATACATAATTAAAGTCTTTCATTCTGCCTAATATAACATTAATTTACAAATATCTGCTTCAGAAGTAATAGCTACCCCCTCTCAACGCAACCCTCTCCAGTCTAGTTGCAGTCTCACCAGGAATGTGCATTTTACAACCAAACAATCAAAGAGGATACAAAGTTCATTGACTACATTATCTTAGCATTGTGAAAATTGTGTGATAAAAAATTTATGTTTGCAGTATTCATGCAGATATAAAATATAGGTAGGCCTAGTATTTAAAAATATACTTATCTATAAACAGTAAAAACCTGGTAATCCGAAATTAAGAATAATCTGAACACACTTTTAGGAAAGTGGGGGGGAAATAATTTAAGTCAAATGAAATATATTTTATTGATTAACAATTTCATGGTTAAAAGAGAATTGTAAGAAACAGTGATATCTGATAATACATTATGTTAACTCAAAGTTTTTACCTGTAACTAAAATTAATTACAGTACATATTACGTGTTATACATCAGTTAAATAATTGAAAAATTGATTAAACTCATCCAACTGTAATTTAAAGTTCGTGAAAATATCGATCTTTCGCTTAATCCTAACTATCGCTAATCCGAACAAGCTTCGGTCCCCATTAGTTCTGCGTAACAAGGTTCTAATGTAGGTACCTATATAATTTCCTAATGTGTGTGTGTGTGTGTGTGTGTGTGTGTGTGTGTGTGTGTGTGTGTGTGTGTGTAGCCGTAGGTTGCCGACCACAGGTCTAAGGCGTCACTCTCGCAATAATCGTGCTGGCTGTCGATGACGGGGAGATCGGCGTTCGATTCCCGGTCGGGTGAACTGTGGGTGATTTTCCCTAAATGGTTTTCCACTCTACCTGCTAGTTCATTTGCGTACAAACCAAACGGGTAGTAAGACGTGATACTAAAAAAAACCCCAACACATTGTTTGTGATGTTAGCCTACCTTCTCCCTAATTTTTTTTTTTTAAATGACACGCCATCAAATCCGGGGGCTCTGGTAATAAGACTTGAGCCATCTGGCTGTTCTTAAAAGTGAACTGCGTTCTATGTGGCCTATTACAACTACACAAACACACACACATACACACATACACAAACACACACAGATAAAATAAGACGTGAAGATAGTGTACCATCGCATCTTCCTTCATTCAAATACACATTTTATTCTCTTCTATCTCACTTTACTACATCTCTTCGTCAACGTCACACCAACAAACAAAAATACATATATATATAATATATTTTTTTTAAATCGGGAGACTTTTTGAACGTAACTTCCGGTTCATAGATATCACTTTTTATCCCTCTCTTTTTTTTTCCTGTTCCCCTTCATTCATTCATTCCAAAGAGGATATAAAGAGGGAGGGTAAAAAAGGAAGGACTGCGATAGATGTTGAAGTGGTTGATTTATAAATTACCTGTGATCTCTATGGTGGGACTGAAATAGAACGTGTTTATTTTTCTTTTCAGTGTTGTTGGGTTTTTTTTTCTCGACGGACGCAGGAAGAAGTGATTCGAGTGTTTTGCTCTTAGTGAAGTCCTCTGGCAACTTGTTAATATATTTATCTCACCGGTCTATTTCCAACCCTGTATTTAAAGCAGGCAAAACAGCATTTATTATCGTTCACCAGGAGGCGTCATTTTTTGCTATTATATATATATATATTGGTATCTAAATTATATATCTATCCATCTATAATAATACATACAGTAGGATCTGGCTAATTTTACATTGGTTAGTTCGAAAAAATTGGATAGTTTGAACCAACCATGATTCCCCCATGAAGTTTCTATTTATAAATCAACTTTTAATTCGAATTTTACAAGAAAATATTTAGATAATTAAAAGCTTATACATTGGTTTTTTTCCAAACTTTTACTCATTTCATACCTAGCCAACGATCTTTGTTAAATCCTCCCCATGTGCTAAGAGTGTCAGATATAGTCTCCTAAAATATGGGATTTGTTGAATCTGCTTTCGTCGCTTCTGTATAACAATGTAATCACATGTGGCCTAGCATGGAAGGGGTAAACTTTCAAGTTCCGCGTCCTCAATGATTTATTTCTGCGATTTTTGTATGTTAATTTTTACAAGAATTTATATTTTTTGTTTAAATCTTTCTTGTTTTATCATAGATGTACACTATATATTGTGTATGTGTGTTTTATATAGCAAATATAAAATGTGTGTTATTGTATGTAACATATTTTGGGATTATTGATTTATTGTGCATCAACTGTGTAAATACTAATAAAAATGGTTGGTTCAAATTTTGGATATTTCGATTTTTTTAGATAACCCTTGGACTTTGAATTTAAAAAAGTTATGTTGTATAAATAATATATATATATACATACAGAGAGTGTAAATGTATATATATATATTGTAAATTAATATATACTACATATATATATACATATATAACTTTTTAATACAAAGGCCAAGGGATAACTAAGAAAATCGAAATATCCAAAATTTGAACCAACCATTTTTGTTAGTATTTACGTAGTTGATACTTAATAAATTAGGCTCATCCCTGACAGATGTGATTTTGGATTTAGCGCAAAGTTTGGTCCTTGCTGCTTTTTAAAAATCTATTTTTAGATTTTTTAAAACAGTAGGTAGCGTGATTTGTATCCATGGATCTGCCATCTGCCGGGATTTAAAGTCCTCTAACCAATTATCCTGGCTTTGATTCCTGGCAAGATCAATTTTTTTTTATAATTTGGTGAAATCTTTCCTCCCCTCCCCCATTTTTTTATGTTAAAAATATATTGTCGAAGTACTAGATACCGTGATCGGTTCTAAAACCGAGTTAGTTTGAAAATCGTGAGGATGATATAATCAGATTCTTCAGTAAGAGCGCTTTAAAATAACCTAACAGTAAAAATAAAAAATAAAAAAAATTAGTCGACTCTAATAAATACATGTCTACAAGCATTTCTTTCTCTTTCTTTACATTTATATACACAAGCACACGGTTAGAAGTTAATTGAAAAAATGAGAAATGGTGAACACGTTATTTAACATTTGACACTTTATTAAAGTAGGAGTTTGTTAGAAAATATACCTGCTTCAGCCATCACGATATGTGTCGTGATATTTTTTATTATTTGGTTATTTATTCATTTTGAGCAAAAAAAGAAGTGTACATGATAACTCAACTGTGATGGAATACGGTACTTAACCCGTTCTTACACTTCTCAACACTTCAAATCTTAATACTAATAAATAAAAATGAGTTGGTGTTTGTCCGTGCTGAAATTTCGCATAGGCATAACTCTGACGTCACATTAACATATAGGCTAATTAAAATTTACGCCCGACTTTTTTTTTAGGTATGTTGGCAACACAAAACACTACTTTTATAACTTTTTATTAGTTCTTATTCTTTCACACAAAAACCATTACACCGATTGTGATGAAATTTCGCATGGACATAAATAGGACACCCGGTTAACATAATTATAAGGTAGTTTAAATTTATGTCCAACTTTTTGGAATCTTTTTCTTCAGCCGCTGCCAATCGGATTTTCATTGGACCAAAATTTGAAAGGTTCCTTAACATAGAAACGTGCTGTAAAACACATCACGTGTGACTAATAACGGGACTCTATTCAGTGGTGGAATAGTCTAAGGCGTTGCTCAAGACAGGGATATCGGTGTTCGAATCCTGGTCGGGTCTACTGAGGGTGTTTTTTCCTAAATGGTTTACCACTCTTCTGCCACGTTAATGCGGGTAGATTACCTCTAAGAATGCATCCTTTCATTCCTGCCTCATTAGATTAATTATCAACTTGAACACTTATGTATTAATTACACTAATGGTTTTAGGGATTAGGAAGGATGTATTTATAGGAAGAAGTACGTGGAGAAAAGGTGGAAAACCATTTTGGAGAAAACCATCCTCAGTACACCTGACCGAGAATCGAACCTCCATCTCCCTGTCATCGTCAGTTTAGTCTACTGCGAGAGTAGCGCGTTAGACCTTGCGGCCACAGAAGCGTTTGACGAAGAACTATTATATAATAATGTTGGTAGGAATAAATCTTTAAAAAAATTCAAACACATATTTTTGCAGCCAAAATTGGTTTCGTTTGTCTCTCGTTCGAAGTCAACTAAAAAAAAAATCTAGATGGACACCACACTCTAATACGGCCACGAGAATGGCATCTTACTTGTCCCGAGTCCAAGGACAAACTTAAAGGCCCTAGGCACGATTTAAAATATATATAATAATCTATTGTAGTCCTACGCACATTTTGTTAAATCGGCGTCCCCTAAGTTTGTTAGCTGAGTCGCGTGGCAATAAGTGAACATGAGGGACATCACAGCCTTCTTGAAAACGCCCCACCCACTCCTAGGTCCACAAGTCCCGTCGTGCCTAATCTCCGCTCTGTCAGGACCATATGTCGGAGTAAAGGTCGACCTCTGGAAGGTAACACAGGGGAGGGGGCATTGCCGCGCCAACACCGCTTGGTGAAACTAGTTGTCGTTCGTCCGCCTGCAGCTTTGACTATAAAAGGTAGCAACATTCGATAGTGACTGGGTCTAGAATAGGAGCGCTTTCTTCTTCGCTCGACCTCAAACCGTCGACCGTGGCTCCCGAGGCGCCGGTTCGGCGTCGTGCTGGCGACAAACACACTCCACTGGTTGTGTAGCAGGACACTTTAGTGCCAGTATGCTGGCGACAAACACACTCCACTGGTTGTGTAGTAGGACACTTTAGTGCCAGTATGCTGGCGACAAACACTCCATTAGTTGTGTATCAGGGCACTTTAGTACCAGTAATGCTGGCGACAAACACTCCACTAGTCGTGTAGTAGGACACTTTAGTGCCAGTATGCTGGCGACAAACACACTCCACTGGTTGTGTAGCAGGACACTTTAGTGCCAGTAATGCTGGCGACAAACAGTCCACTAGTTGTGTAGTAGGATACTTTAGTGCTAGTAATGCTGGCGACAAACACACTCCATTGGTTCTGTAGCAGGACACTTTAGTGTCAGTATAATGGCAACAAACATACACCATTGGTTCTGTATCAGGGCACTTTAGTGCCAGTAATGCTGGCGACAAACACACTCCATTGGTTCTGTAGCAGGACACTTTAGTGCCAGTATGCTGGCGACAAACATACATCACTGGTTACTTAATCGAATACCTATGTGCTAGTTTTAAGGCAGTTGGTGACGATAAACTTACAGTTATTAGACGAGCATGCTATAAACACCGTCAATTATTTCATCAGATTAAAAGAGCCGATAAAAGACAGATATTGGTGTAGCTCTGAGCTTTTGTTGAAACCGTTTCAAAGAGTCTAGACCTTGAGAGAGCTAATATATTCTCTTTTACGTGTTTATTTGCCTTAATTAATTTATTGCGTGTAAATTTTGCAAATTCCCACATTTCTCATAAATAATAAATACACATAAACCAATTTTATTTACAAAATTCTTACGAAACATTTTTTAAATAATTTTTTTTTCTAAAAAAAAATTCTACGTTTTTATATTTATTTCCCCCCCATTTTCCATTTCATAAATAGTCGTGTAAACATTCTTGGAATCCAAAATGTGTGTCAAATAAAACGATGAGGAATGGATCTGTGGGTTGACTTGCGCACGGGCCTGTTTGATATAATTCATGTTAAGAAGGGTCATCGCATAGATCTGAGATGGCCCGTGGGAAGCCTCTTAAGGCGGGAGTGTAGGGGACGCGAGAAAGGGACAGTATTTTTTACAGTTATAATACCAAAACTTTTTTTTTGGGTCAAAATAAATCAAATAATCTTCCAGTACAAATAAAGAGCTTAATTTTCTTCTGATGGTGACCTAAACAGTTTTTTTTTGCACTACGTCTTACTAACCCATTCGGTTATACGCGTCTCAACAGTTGTTAAATAAATATCTGTCAAGGGTGTTCTTAAATTTAATTATACTTTTTTTTCTTCAGTTAAAAAATTTGTTTTTTAATGCTCTATGCTCATGACATATGTTCCACAACAGTTACTGTTGATATTACCATGTGAAGAAAAGTAAAGTATATGTTTCTACTGAAGAAATATTATATTTATTTTAGACAAAACAAGTTTTGCTATAAAAACTAAAAAAAAAACTGGTCCTTTCTCGCACCCTCTTCCATCTCACCTTAAGAGGTTGACTAGGTAGCTGAGCTAGTGCCTATCAGATGTTGCGTTTAGGCCAAATATTTACAAAACCTTTAACAATACATTAGTTTGTTGTTTAATAGAATGAGCACACATTTATAACTATAACCCTGTACAGTGTACATGTATAGACATGTAAACATAGTTTTAAAGTTTTCCACTCTAAAAGGTCCAAAAACTCACATATGTTGGTTGATCATTAGAGAGCTAATTGCCCGGAAAACAAAAAGGTAACTGGTAAAGGAGTGGAGAATGGATCTTTGAGAATTGGATGATGTAATTTAATAGGGGGGGTCAAAACACAAATTGTATTGTCATTTTTAATTTCCTCCTCTCCTGTTTGTTCTCCTACTGTCAAACAGTAATGTGTTGACCTTGGTGGTGTTAACTGCTCACTTAAAAAACCGATGTTCGTGGGTTCAACCCCAGCTGGGGTCGACCGATTTTTCTTAAGTGACAAAAAATACGTAGCACAACTTACTTCGGAAGGGAAGTAAAGTCATCGGTCCCATGCCGATTGTGGTAGGTAAAATAATCCTGGAAGGTATGTGAGAATACTTTTCCTGGAAAACTTGGTAGGTCCTTTCGCTTTCGCTCATAGAAATTCTCTTGTTCTGATATAATCATTCGGTTCAGAAAGTACACGTTAGATACTTCAAATAATAATATACCTAAGGAAATACTGATAAAATTATTATAGCGGTTTAAGCAATCCTTGGCTGAATACAATTTATTTGGATCATCTTTTTTTTTCGTTAGGATTGTTAAATTAATAAATGCTCCTTGGCATGTGTGTAAGTTAAAATAATAAATTGTTTATTGCCAATTTTAGTTTACAATTTTAATAATAAAAAGTATCTTCACCCTCTTCGATGGTTCCATAGTCCAAGCCAGGGTGGTCCAACCTTTTTTCATCCCATGGGCCAGATCAGATTATCAGTTTTCACCGCGTACCGAAGTTATATTTACTATTATTATTATTATTATTATTATTATTATTATTATTATTATTATTATTACCACGTCTTACTACCCGTTCGGTTTATACGCACTTACGCTAATGTGTAATGGTAGGGTAATTGTGAGATGAAATGGAGGACCTACAGTTTAACGTGGGATCCGAACCACGGTGGAGGCCTGGCATTCCACACATTCACAAGTTGTGATTAATACACATCTTGTCAGAGGTGAAGGAAGGGTATGGCAATCAGATAAATCTGTGCCGGGACCGAGGATTGAACCCTGGACCCCCAGCACAGAAGTCCGACACCTTAGCCCTAGACCGCCAGGTCACCTATATTTAGTAATCCCATCAACTTAATAAAGGTCTAAAATCAACCCTTAATAAATTTATTTGAGGCATTTAACGTGCAATTTCTGGACCGACTGATTATATCAGCACACGATACTCTTCTATGAGCAAGAACGAAAGGACCTATTCTTCCGGGAAACATATTTTCACATACCTTCCAGGGTCCACAATCAACATGGGACCTACAGCTACACTTCCTCTCCAAAATAAGTTGTGCCATGGTTTTTATCGCTCAAGGAAAACCCCTCAACCTCGTCTGGATTTGAACCCATGAACATCGGCTCCCGCGGCGAGCAGTGTACCACAAGACCATCGAGATAGACAACTTAATAATTGATTAATTATATAAAAACTGTATTTTTTTGTTGGTAGACTCTTTCAAATTTTGCTAGAAAAAAAATTTGGGATTAATCCTCCGAAAATGTATTATGAAATATGCATACCCACACGCTTTCACAAAACAACTTAGCATAGCAGATATGTATTTATATATTTTTTCATTAATAAAATAAATGCATAATAAAACACAATCATGACCTTTTTATATACATATTTATATTTGAATCATTAGTTATCTCACATCTGCAATTGAGGGGTTCCCTTTAATTTTCCCCCAGAGTACTGTAAGGCCATATTTTCAGTGAGCGCGGGCTGCATTTGGCCCGCGGGCCGCCAGTTGACCCACACTCGTCTAAGGCGTCACTTACTCTTGCAATAAACTAAACCAGCGGTTCCCAAACTTTCTTGACTCGCGAACCCCCTTTCACAACCATCTGAGTTGCACGAACCCCCTGGTAAATATCCATAACCACTCATTTAATTTTATACATAGTTTTATGAGATTTAGTTATTATTATTATTATTATTATTATTATATTATTATTATTATTAGCACCGCGTCTTACTACCCATTCGGGTTGTACGTACTTACGCTAATGTGTAATGGTAGGGTGATTGTGAGATGAAATGGAGGACCTACAGTTTAACGTGGAATCCGAGTTTAACGTGGAATCCGAACCACGGTGGAGGCCTGGCATTCTACACATTCACAAGTTGTGATTAATACACGTCTTGTCAGAGGTGACGGAAGGGTTTGACAATCAGATAAATCTGTGCCGGGACCGAGGATTGAACCCCGCTTCCCCAGCACAGAAGTCCGACACCTTACCTACCCCTAGACCACCAGGTCACCTCAATTTAGCTATTAATTGTAATAAAAATGTTTAATACCTTTAAATTAACCTACTATAGCTCGGTAGATACTTTGGGATACCCCACCAAACATAATGGAATAATATTGAACCTACTTAAGTAGAAGTTCAAATAATTATACATTTGTTTTAAAAATTAAAACTGAAATTAAAATAAGCAAAGTACTGTAGTAACATTTTCTTATCTTTACTGTCACAATGTTATCACATTTCACGTGTTTTTTAAATTGGCACTGGTAATTGCTGCATTAACATAACTGAAATACCCTCCTTTAATCACAAAATTTCATGCCGATTTAAGATTCAGAATTGTTAACAAGTTTTAACAGCTACTCGACAAGGCCTTGAACAATAAAAACGTTAATATTTGACTCCTGTAGAGAGAGGTTCAAACTATTAATTTTTGAGAAAATGTCTGCCAAATAGGCCAAAGCCTTGAGCCACATTTGATCTTGCATGCATTTTGCTTCGTGAGAGGGATGGTTGGTAAGAAAAACGGAAACTTCGTGTTTAAGTTCAAACAATCTTGTAAGAGTTCTACCTCGAGATAACCACCTGACTTCAGTGTGAGATTATAAACAGTTGTAAATGTTCTACCTTGAGATAACCACCTGACTTCAGTGTGAGATTATAAACAGTTGTAAATGTTCTACCTCTAGATAACCACCTGACTTCAGTGATGAGATTATAAACAGTTGTAAATGTGCTACCTTGAGATAACCACCTGACTTCAGTGTGAGACGATAAACAGTTGTAAATGCTTCCCATTTCCTCACAAAGTGCTGAAAAAATCCGCCATTACAGAAACATTTTGGCGAACCCCTTGGAAGATTTCGCGAACACCCAGGGGGTTCGCGAACCGCTGGACTAGACCATTAGACTGTCAATTACGGGTTAGTCGCTGTTCGAGTCTCAGTCGAGGGAACTGTGAATGGTTTTTCCTCTCTCCACGCAAATGCGGGTACACCTATTATCAATCCAAACCTTCTCATCACTGATATATTAGCGTAACTAGTATACATGCGTATAACGCAAAAGGGTATTTAGATGCTGGGCTTAAAAAAAAAGTTAAAAAAAAGAATCTCATATGATACAGAGTTCTTGTAAAATGTAAACTGTTCGTTTAAAGTAGATCTAACTTTTTAAAATAATAAAAAAACACGCGTAGATAAATTAAACCATGCTTCCTACTAATCGTTTAAAGTACTACCGCAGCCAAAAGGTGTCAACCTTCTTAAATTAATATGTATTTAGTTTATAGTTAAGAGAGGGGAGGAGGGGGCTAGCGCACATAATCTATACACACACGAGAAATAGTTGCTTTATTTTCTAAAACGTTCGGAAAGTATAAATACTTCGACTGAGAAGTGAGTTTAAAAATTCGTTAGGAGATGATTAGTTGATTCCAAACTATATTCTGAGGCGTTAACAAACACACTAGGTTAAAATAACACACATGAAGAGGTGGTTTTTTTTCTGTGTTCGTAAGTAGAATGTAAAATGTTTATCTTGGTTTAAGAGAGGCATGTCAAACTGGTTTTGATAATTAGGGCCACATTGTTAATGAGCGATAATAAAGGGGTCGCATTAAAAAATATATATTCAACATCTTACTCCATGGCGTGAGCCCTGAATCGAGCTATAGTTTTTAAACTATTATTGTTAATTATTATTGTTAATTATTATTGTTAATTAAGATTATTTAAAAAACTAAGATACCATTTATTTTATCCCAAAAATTTGAATCATTTGCAGTAATTGTGTTAGGGTAAAGGTGTGAATATTACAGTTTTTAATTTTTTTTTAAATGACACCTGGACACGGGAATCAAACCCGGAACCTTTGGATTAGTCCGCCAATGCTTTAACCACTGAGATATCCAGGAGTTATGCCCATCCCCAGGGTCATTCTTCAATCAGATCTCAAGGCAGAATCTGTAATGGACGTGTGTAAATCGTCAGCTACATATGAGTGATCAATTGCCTTAAAACAAATCTCTTTGAAAGCTTTCCGTAGGCATACGGTGGACTGGGCACTTCTTTTGATCCAGAGGCTATCGCCAACATTGGAACCGAACCCGGGGCCTTTGGATTAATACGTCATTACTCTCTAACCACTGAGCTATCCATGGATCGTCCAGTGCCCAAGGTCATTCTTCACTCATACCTATTTTAAGGAGTATCCAACATGGAGGAATCGCAGCCAGCCTCTTTGCTCGTAAGATAGGAATACTTGTGCCTCCTCCCTCCATCGTAAATATGGTCCCAAGACTAGGAACCAGGAAGTGAGCTTCTTCTAACATTCGCGATGACGGAAAAACGCCCGTCTGAGTGCGTGTGTGCGGCGTGTCATACTGGAAGGCGTTTTTAAACGAGGGGTGTTCAACATTCTCTCAAAAACTATGGGCAATATTCTGTTCGACGATAGGAATCAAGGGCTGAGTTCATGAACTCATAATATAGACAAGATATTTTCAACCTTTTTCAACTCACGGGACACTGAATCATCATCATCATCATCATCATCATCATAACGAACAGCTTCCAGCCACTGGCTGGGTCTGTTTCTCCATCGCCTCCTTTCCTCCCACCTCCTCTCTCCTCCTCACTACCTTCACACTCCTCCTTACTCCCTTCAGTCATATGTCCCTTGGTCTTCCTCTCGTCCTCCTTGTCCAACATCCTCCTACACATCCTTTCCTCTCCATTCTCCTCACATGGCCATACCGCCTTAGTCGTGCCTTCTCTATCCTGTCCTGGACTGGCTCTTCCTCTACTATTCCTCTTACTCTTTTATTTCCCTCTCCATTCCTCTCACATGGCCATACCGCCTTAGTCGTACCTTCTCTATCCTGTCCTGGACTGGCTCTTCCTCTACTATTCCTCTTACTCTCTCATTCCTCATCCTGTGAAGTCTTGTCACACCAATCCTTGCTTCTCAGAAACCTTATGTCACTCGCCTGCATTCTGCTTCCATCCTGTTTCTTAACGTTTCTGCAGCTGAATGAGCACGGTTTAGGGCCGCTAAAATTGTCAAGGTACACAGTCAGATTTTAAAGAAGAGACGTTATCGTTAAATTAACGAGTATTGAGTTTGTATTAGAAAGATCCATACCCGCTTCGGTGTCGTAGTCAGTTAACGCGCTAGTTTCGTGTTGAGCTAGACTGCCGAGGATGGAGAGATTGAGGTTCGAATCTCGGTCGGGTGAACTGGGCTTTCCTAAATGGCTTTACACTTTCCCCCCACGTGAATGCGGGTTCACTTCCTCTAAATTCAACCTTCCCAATCCCTAATCCATTAGCGTAATTAGTACACAAGCGTATAACCCGAACGGGTAGTAAGACGCGGTGATAAATAATAATAAATAAAGAATGAAAGATCCATAATTAAAATTCTAATCATTGTGTTATTGTTAAAAATAATAATGTTTATCATGGATTTAAAAATATTAATTTTTATTACTAAATTTTTTCTGGCTCCTTTTTGAACTTCTCCCAAACTCCTGCGGCCCACCGGTTGAAAAACACTGGTATAGATACTTAATTGTACGAGGGTCATTTGTTAAGTAAAAACAGTTTTGTTATAAGAGAGATAATCTATTAATATTATTGGAATTATTTTTCTTCACTGCGTCTTACTACCTGTTCAGGTTATACGCATAATATAGTTATGATAATTACTCTAATTGGGTAAGGATGAGGAAGGAATTTTTTTTAGAGGTAATCTACCCGAATTTGCCTGAAAGGAGAGTGGGAAACGATAAAGGAAAAATCACCTCTAGTAGACCCGACCGGGATTCGAGCCCCGGCATCGTCACCGAAGAGGATTATTACAAATTACATATGAATACAAATTAACATACATGATACAAATGATTACAATATTCTAATGATTAATTTTACAAATTTGTGCCATAGATTAATATTTTAGTGGAGACAGTACCAGGAACCTTGTGGGTAGAATGTGCCTCAAGGTGTTTGTACAGATAAATAAAATAAAACTGAAGGCGTTACATTGAAGATGATAAAAAATAGTAAAGATATATCAAATAAATAGTCACAACACCTGTTTCTCTCAATTACAATTCTTACGTTCAACATCGATTCCCGATTACGAATCTTAAACATTTCCTTTTTCATTATTTTTCCAAGTTTTATTGCATAGAAAATCTGACGTGACTGATATCCTACCGCCCCCCCTTCCCCCCCTTAATGCGAAACTTGGACTCGATCATTACAACACATGTCGTTTGAAACTTAAGTCTAACAATCTTATAGATATTTATTAAACACACTAAAATTCTTCAAAATTGAAAATCAAAAACCAAGAATTCAAATAAACTCGAAATTAATACAATAAATTGTGGATTTTATAACAGAAAGAACACATTTCACACGATACAAAAATTTCAAGTCGTCCACCATAACTGATCCTACACAGGTTAGCTCGTCAGAAATTCGCGATGAGGTTATGGCAACGATATATCGATAATCTGGTGAATTAAAATAAATATAACGGTTTTTTGCTTCATTTTTATTAACTACGTCGATTTTTGTTCTATTTTTATTAAACTTGTCTTATTCAAAGAGCTAAATAAAACATTCAAAATTGAAAAGCGACAAAAAATATAATCATAGGAGAGCAGACATTTTAATTTGATGGGAATATCGTAGTTTTCGATATACACGTTGTGATATATCAATTGATGATAGATATATCGATATATTATGAAAAATTGCCATCCCTAGTCTACGTATTATTATCGATTGTTTGTTTAGAATTGATTCATATATTCTGATATTCTCACTTAACTATTACTTTTTTTTTAAATATGTCAAAGTTGTTAAGTTTTTTTTTACCCCTTGTTACTGTCATAATGTCAGGTCGTATTATATTCAAGACCATTTATTTTTCATGTAGATCACCTCAAAATGTTAGGGTCTTATTATATTCGGGCCATTATGGTATATTTACAATTTACCGGCATTTAAGTGAAACGGCAACTAAATTAATATGAGAGATAATCGATTATCACCTATTTTGGATGTTGTGTTTTTGTTTAGTTGCCAGTTTTATTGAGAGCTAAGAATATAATATTAAGATCGATTCTTTTGATACCAGTAAGAATTGAGGGTATCGAGGTATTGGGGAATAGAGTTTGACAGCCCTACAAAATACCTAATAATGAATGTGTCCTATCATTTTACAAGCAGGATTCAGAAAATAAGACAGTAAAACTTTATTCATCCAAATAAATTTATTGTTACTTCTAGTTACAACATTTTGTTTATTTTTCAACGTTGTCCCTATTGAGATTCCTTTGTCCAGACTTGGCACAAGCTTGATGGTGCCTGTGTCAGATGTATGCAATCTGTATAACGTATATTGTGTCTAGCTAGTTACCTGTACTGCACGATGTGTGTTATTAATATATTATACATATAGGATGGGACTGAAACAATTAGACGATTAGTAACTTGAAAATTAAAATCTTAATTGAAAAAGGTGACCTTGCAGTCTAGGGGTAAGGTGTCAGACTTGTGTGCTGGGAGTCCGGGGTTCAATCCTCGGTCCCGGCACAGATTTATCTGATTGCCAAACCTTTCCTTCACCTCTGAAAATACTTGTATTAATCACAGCTTGTGAATGTGAGGAATGCCAGGCCTCCACCGTGGTTCGGATCCCACGTTTAACTGTAGGTCCTCCATTTCATCTCGCAATCACCCTACCATTACACATTAGCGTAAGTGCATATAACCCGAACAGGTAGTAAGAGGCGGTGCTAATAGTAATAATTTAATTGAAAGGTAAATGTTCGCTAACCATATAAAGGCATGCTACACTTTTTTCATTTTTTGTTCATAATATCACTTAAGTGAGCTCCACCGTACTTCAGACAAACCTCAACAGGTTTTCCATCGCTTTCCTCAGCATAGATCGTCTAAGTGAGTCCTCCCTACCCTGTATATATACAGTAGAACTTTTTTAAATTGAAGTCCAAGAGATATTTAAATAAAAAGTGAAATATCCAAAATTCAAATGAACAATTTTTTATTAGTATTTACGCAACTGATACACAATAAATCAATAATCTCAAAAATATACTACTTATAAACACACACATTTTATGTATGTTATGTAAAACACACATACACAATATATGCATACAAGTAAAAATAAGGAAAATTTAAACATATGATATAAAAAAAGCTTTGAAAAATTAACACACAAAAATCGCAGGGCATTGTGAAAGCGTAGCGTGAAAGTTTACCCCTGAAATGCTATGCCACACGTATTACATTGCCACACAGGAGTGACGAAAGCAGATCCAACCAACCAACACATCCCATATTCTAGGAAACTATATAGAACATGGGGAGATTTAACAAAGATCATTAAGTTAGGTCTGAAATGAATACAAACTCTAAAACTAGCAATGTACTGTAAAGGCTTTGAATTATCCAAATATTTCCTTCTAGAGTTTGAGATAAATGTTATCTCTTACTATTGAATTAAATATGAATATTATGGGGAATCATGGTGGCTTTGAACTATCCAATTTCTCGATATATATAGACCTATATATATGTTGTAGCTATTTAATCAGTATAAAACTCACCAGATTGAAAAATATTATGTTGGCCGTAAAAAACTCAATTTGGTGGGCCGCATGCGGCTCGCGGACCACCATTTTAAAAGCCCTGGTCCAAGTGATCAGGAGGAAGGTGGTGTTTACGACACTACCGCAACATCTTACAACGTTATTTGGGTCGATGGACCTAATATACAAACCATTAAAATAATTTTGAACACTGTCATTTGCGTTTAGAGGGAAAGAGGATTTCATATCTCATCAAATTTTAATTTTAGTCGAAACCCTCTTCAGTGGCCGCATGGTCTAAGGCATCACTCTCACAATAGACTGGACTGCTGATGACTGAGAGAGTGGGGTTTGAATTCCGGTCGGGTGTACTGAGGGAGGTTTTTTCCTAAATAGTTTCTCACTCCGCCTTTACGAAAATGCGAGTACTCTTAACTCTAAATTCTACCTTTGTCCTCCCTAACACATTAGCGTGAATATTTAGGGATAGTTCGGACGTGATACAAAAAGAAAACTTTATGAATATTTTACATTCGTTGAGAAAATTTTAATAATCTAAGACCACGTATTAAATTTTTCGCATGTGTGATAATATGTACCCCCTCCCCTCCAGCCCCCTTCCAGCCTTGTTACTGGTTTATGACATGATAATAGGGTTTCAGGATCATCGGGTTGACGGAAAATAGTGGGAGTGTAATGGGGGGGGGGGNAAACAAATTTAATATGGATTGAGCCCAAAATGTTTCACTGCTCATTTCAGAAATTGTATATGACCTCAAGTTGTTTTTTTATTTGTAACAATTAAGAAGCTGTTTTCAGCCCGATTATTTTTATACATTAAACATACATCAAGTTATAGTCCTACTTTTTATACATATTAAGAATGTATTAAAATAAACTGTTTTTATAACAAAATAAGAAAACAATCTACGCAGACCTGTTGGGAGTATAAGTAAAATATTTTTAGCGTTATATAACTAATTAAAAAATTGTCACATTTTGTCACTTTTTAAAACCATCTACATTTTTTATTCACTTATAACATGTCATGCATGACCAGTGACTTTCTGGTATATCTGATGAGCCAAATAAAATGTTTAGCTAGAAGTGAGCATTGATTTAGCCATATTTTGACAGAGGTTTGTTATTGTATGTTAGAAAATATAATGGATACCATGCTCTTGCGGGGAGGTGGGGGGGGTGGAAGGGGACAGGAAGTTTTCAGCAAATTACCCTTAAATAAATTTTCCTCATAGAAAAAATCCAACATCTTGTTAATCACAATAATTACTGTTTATATTTAAATTTTAAACCAAACTGTTCAAATATTTTTTATCAAATTTCAAACGTTCAAAAATAAGTTATTTGTACAGTAGCCCAAAAATTATTTTTAGTATTTAGAAGTAAAAAAGTCATTTTCATTTATTATGTGAAACTATTTAACTCCATGATACCCATTTTGAATTTAATTTTCAAGTTAAATTTTGAAGAATTTCAGATTTCTATATATTGTCGAAAATAGATTACCCTTAAATCAATGTACTTAAAAAACAATTAAGCATACACTTTTATTAATCATGTAAAATAGTTCCCCGATAACAATTTTGAACAAAATCGTTACAGCTGAATTTAAAAAAATTATCAAATTTTATAAAAATTAGTAATCAGTAATCTTCTATAGAATGATTTTTTTTATTTTTGCCTGTCTGGACTATTTACACTAATGAGAGTGAGTGAGAAACCAATTAGGGGGGGGGGG
>CABFWO010003786.1:50195-65734 GCA_902155825.1 Timema genevievae
GAAGGGGCGTCCCGTCACGGGCGGACGGATGTCATGTCGTGAAGTCGGGGCGAGGCTCGTGGAGACGTGCGGCCGGCGCCTTCACGCCGGTTATAAATACTGGGCCTCTATTGGGCGGGCAAGGTCGGCCGAACTTACTTGACGCGCTCGACGCTAGCGGGGTGTCCAAGCAATGGTCAAGCTATTAAAAAAAACTTTTTGAAGGAAGAAGGCTCCAAAAATAATAAATGTTTGTGAATTCTAAAAGGTAAGGACGTAGAAATGGGAAAGGGGGTTGAGGGTCCGGAAACCCCCTTGAAATGGTAAGCTTTTTTTTAGTTCGCCACCCACCACTAGAAAATTTAGCTACCCGCTTCGGTGGCCGCTTGATCTAACGCGCTACTCTCGCAGTAGACTAGACTTCCGATGACAGGGATAACGAGGTTCGAATCTCGGTCAGGTGGACTGAGAGTCGTTTTTCTCAAATGGTTTTTCACTCTCCCTCCATGTAAATGCGAGTACATTTCCTCTAAATATAACCTCCCTAGTACCTAGAACCCCCGACGTAATTAGTAGGCCTACATAGGCGTATAACCATAACGGATAGTAAGACGCGATGCTAAAAAAAAAAATTTAAAAAAATTAGCTTTCTACGACCTTGCTAAAAGGTTTTTCCTACTAAAATTGGACTGTACGTATCAAATTGTTATGGTCACAACACAAAGTCCTTAAGATATTTGAGCTACCACCAAACTTTTGTCAAGGCCAAGCGTGCGTGCATCAAGATCGTCTTAGGAGGGGAAAGAAATGTGGGTCCTAGATATTGGCCTCTTTCCCTCGCACAATGAATCTTGTTCCCACCTACTCATGCAATCTACATATATATATATATATATATATATATATATATATATATATATATNACGAGCACTCATTTTCAAGATTATGGGTCCAGGATATCGGGAAAAAAGATAGTATCTTCCAATAAAACCCGATTTTCCCAGCGGATCTCCCGTTTTTCTTTTGTACGCGCAGTGGCTCATCTGTACAATCATTCTTTGTTTACATCACCATGGAAACCATGATTTATGTATGATTGTAAATATCTCTAAACACACCAAAGTTAAAAATAGATTTGATAGAAAACTTTCAACATTAAAAATTTGAAATATATATCACTTCAATTTCACATCCACTATATATGAAAGTTATGTAAGTGGCCATTATCGGAAGACTTGGCGAGACCTCTTGCGGTGTAGAAGAGAAATAGAATTAATATTGAAAATATTATAACTTATTATAACAGAAAAGTTCATTTCTAAGTTTAATAAACATTTCAAAAATTAATATTCCGGTGAAATGTTGATTAAACGATGTCATATTTGGCATATGAAACTAAAAATGTATTTTATACATACTCGATAATGATGTCAAAGGACATTAAATATGATATNGGGGTAAAAGTAAATTACGGAAAATGGCTCTTGTTAGCAGACAGACATTGCTGGTATTTTGGCTGCACATCTCGCTACCGCAATGTTTGATGAAGATAAATAAAACATCTCTCTTTGGTTAAAAATAATATCAACTCAACAAATATAGAGATTACGGTAAAAATGTGTATCTACCAATCAAACTAATTATAGTAGGTTAAATATATTTCATTTGGGCATTGTAACTTTTCCTCCTGATTTTTTTTCTATCTTTAGATATTTGACGCTGTTTATTCATATATATACTATGTTGTATACGGGAAGTTTGCTTTTCAAGGACATATGGCTCGTGATGGTACACTCTTACCATAGTATTCATGGATTTTTAAAGTCCACTTTATGGAGTGATTTTTAATTGTCACATGCTACACAGTGGCGCAATAACAGGGGGATATATGGGTACAATATACCCACACAAACTTTGATTGATGGGTACATACTGGCATTTGTACCCACCCCAATTCTAAGATTAAGTTAATATTAATTAGCGTATTGCCCGAAAGGATAGTAAGACGTGGTGCTAAAAAAATATTTTTTAAAAAAGATAGTTCATGTACAATTTTTGAACCGATTTATTATATCAGCATATAAAATATAAACTAGCTTAAATTTAGAAGTGACACAACATTCAGCTCTCCCAGCTGATAATTCTTCATGGTTAAAAAGGTGAAACTCACATTTCACCAATTTTAAATTTTTCGGCCATGTCGTGAACCGAACCCATGATCCTTAGTAAGGGAGACAGACACGCCACTGACTTAACTAACGTGTTAGACTATAAGTTTTTATTTATGTACATTTTTGTGTCGAGCTGTATTGTAAACTTTGTAAAAAAAAACTTTACTTTAATCATGAGACAACGCCTCCCATTACAATGATATAATCATCTAGATAATTTCTAGAGACAACTAATACCCCTTAAGAGCCCCACCCAACTCCTCAAATAACACCTAACTTAGGTGGGATAAATGGCTCAAACCAGACATCACAGAGTGGTACGGTTTTCTGTGTTTTGATTTTAAAAACTATGGAATTGATTCCAGTAAAACAATGTTGAAATATTTTTTTTTAAATAGAAAAATAATTATTTTAAAAATTAAGTAAAAAATAAATTAAACTGATGCCAATTTGAATGTTGTCAAGGGAATTAAATAGAAAATTGTATTATGATTAGTTTTCTGGTTCGATCGTTCGAACATTAAGAATTGTTTAAATGGTTATTTGTAAAAGATTAAATTAAAACTATCTACTAAAGCACCATTTTATTTATTTGACAAAAAAATAGAAATAGTTTTTACTTTCTCTCGACCCCTTGGAGAAAGAAATATTGTGATTTCTGAAAAAATCAAAACTCAAGATTTTGATAAAATGTTGACGTTTCATGACCCCTGAACTCAAAAAAGTTGTTTTCACGATGTCGTCTGTGTGTGTGTTTGTGTGTCTGTCTGTATATCTGTCTGTATGTCTATATTTCGGCCTAAAGCCGTAAATCTTTTATTCATCTGGAAAAAAACTTGTTATCTAGGATTCTCATAAGGTTCCTCCGAGGAGTTTTTGGGATTATATATCTAACCCTAAAACTAAGGGTAGTTTACTTAAGGGCAAAAAGAATAAACATGAATTTTCTCAAAATCAGTTCAAACCATTTTGATAAAATTCTATATCTAGGCATTTTAACATTACAAATAAAATAGGTACTCTTAATTTCCCATTAAAAAATGACTTTATGGGTACTTAACATAAGCAGAAATATAACTTTTTTGATCGTATCTCCACAACTATTTGAGATAAGAAATAACTTATCATTGTAATGTAGTAATACTATTAAAGATTTAAAAAAATATTTTATTTTGAATACATTTTTATAAAACCAATAGAGGGACCTAGCAGTCCAGAGGTAAGGTGTCAGACTTTTGTACTGGGGGTCCGGGGTTCAATACTCGGTCCCGGCACAGATTTATCTGATTGCCAAACCCTTCCTTTACCTCTGACAAGACGTGTATTAATCACAACTTGTGAATGTGTGGAATGCCAGGCCTCCACCGTGGTTCGAATCCCACGTTAAACTGTAGGTCCTCCATTTCATCTCACAATCACCCTACCATTACACATTAGCGTAAGTGCGTATAAGCCGAACGGGTAGTAGGACGCGGTGCTAATAACAACACTATAAAACCAACAGTTTCTTAGCTGTAGGCAAATAAAAATATAAATTCTTGTAGTTCTTTGAAATGTGAAATATATTGTTATGCTTTTTGGTGGACAGAGATGCTCCTCTTTTATAAATGTTTCTGCAACAATGTATATTATTTAGTTTCACAAATCTTAATAATTTTTAAGATGAGAAAGTCTGTGCGGTGCACCGTAGTGAAAAGTGGAAACAGTAAGTACCATAACCCACACTCTCTACCGTCTCCCCCTTAAAGGTTACTAGAGGAGTCGAAAGTCTTGGGGACTACCGAGTTGACCCCGCGAGACTGACTCGCGGGTCACGGGCGCAGAATGGCGTCGCCTACATCACCCCTTCACCCCTTTTCTCCCGCCATTTTGCCGGCAAATGGGAATCAATTAGCGCGAACATCCGCGCTCCCCCTTAAATGTACGGCCGTCTGGTTATTTATAGGCGTGATAATGAATTACATTTCATACAGTTGTAAATGTAGATGATAACACCAGAATTATGACGTGTTTTGACTGGACTCTGTTCTGAATTCATATATATCATAGATTATTATTATTACTATTATTATTATTATTTAATATATACTTTATGAACCGAATGTTCACATCAACACAAGACAAATAATTTAAATCCATAAAAGACACAACACCCTGGCCCCCGGCCCTTAATTCATCAACGTGAAAGGGGAAACGCGAAGTTCACCAATGATATATTTTTTTGGCAACGCAGGGAATAGAACCCGGGAATTCTTAGCTCGGTAAGTAGACACGTAACTGACTGACTGAGATAAAGTGTCGAGCACGTGTTTAACTATATATAACTAGTGCGTAGCTGCTTCGGTGGCCGCATGATTTAAGGCGTCACTTTCGCAATAGACTAGAGACTGTGGAGGACAGGGAACTCTAGGTTCAAATCTCGGTCAGACGTACTGAGGTTTTTTTTCCAATTTGGTTTTTCACTTTCTCTACACAAAACCGCGGGTGCACTTCTTCTAAACACAGCCTATCCCTGGATCTTTAGCATAATTAGTAGACTACATATGCATATAACCCGAACATGTAGTAAGACGCGGTTTCAAAAGAAAGAAAAAAAAATCTAGTGCGCATTTGTAAATAGTGAAAGGGGGGTACATTTTATTTTAACAATGTGTAAAATGACGTCATAAAAAAGATTTATTTTTAAATTGGAGATAAAATGTTTATATTTGTTACGCTTCGTGTAAGAATTAACAATCTTGATTTTTTTTTTGGCCTTGCATATCTTCAAATTAAAGTTCAATGTTCGATTTAGATTATTTAATTTACACTATTATTATGATCGTTAACATTTTTTGACCTCAAGATTATTATGGGTTTGGACTTAACCATGGCAATAAAATTAATATTACTGTGCACCGCGAACACTTTCTCTCCTCATTATCTAAAAAATAAAGACATTTGTGGAACTAAATAACATTCATTGTTGCGAAAACACAATGGGAGGAAAAAATATCATCACATCCCATCAAAGAGCTTAAATGTAATAATATACACTTATACATAAACATATTGAAACATATTGAGGAAAAAAGTAACATTTCTGTTCACCAAAGAGCATAAAAATCAATTCCAGATTTCCGAGACCTCAATTTAAAAAATGTATTTGCCAATAACTCAAACACTTGATTTTTATAAAAATCTATTTCAATTGAATGTTTTATTTTAATTTTTTTATAGCATTACAACTTTATGATAAGCTATTTTGTGTCTCAAACTATGGAGATTTGATCAACATAAATTTATGCTTATTTACAGTTCCTTCAAAGTAATTTTCACAGGAAAATGAAAATCGCCATTTTTTTCGTAATGTATTTTCTTTCATTTTTATTTATTTGAGGTATTTTACGTGCATAATCAGCATACGACTTAACTTAAATCTAGAACAGACACAACACCCATCCCCCCGGCCATTAATTCATCACCGTAGAAAGGCGATACCAACACTTCCCCCATTATAGATTTTGCAGCCACGCCAGGAATGGAACCCGAGGCCTTTTGCTCACTATACAGACGCGCTACCGACTGAGTTATGCTTCCGGACTGGTCTCGAGTTGTTAAACAGCGCCGTACCATTTATTATAAAATTGTGGTTTTTACATTTGATGGCGATTGCTATTTATGATACATATTAAACTACGGAAAATGTAATTATTGTAAAATACATTAAAATATTAAACTCTTAGCTAACACAGAGATGGGTCAGATCAGGTTCTATTTATGTGAATACAAGTGAAGGTCATTTTGTAACTGCCAGTTGATTGGTGTATTTAGTTTTTATTGCCGTCATTGCTAGAAACTCAGTTTCACACTATACATCTACAAACAGCATAATAATTTTTATTGCTTCATTTGTAAAAACAAAACGCTCACTATTTTTATTTTTTTAAATTGATTAGAACTGCCACGATATAACCGATCTGTGAACTTAACTGAAAACGCCAACACAGTGGACAGTGTCAATGTATTAATCACCCGCATGGGTGCCTGCATGGTTTGAGGCGCTACTCTCACTGTAGACTAGACTGCCGATGATGGGGAGATCGAGGTTCGAATCTTGGCCGGGTGTACTGAGGGTGGTTTTTACAAAATTGTTTTCCACTCCCCCTCCACGATAATGCGGGTAGACTTCCTCTAAATATAAGGGTGGTTTTTCCCTAAATGGTTTCACACTCTCATACCCCGAAAATTCTGGTACACTTCCTATACATTTAACCTTTCTAACCCCTAACACATTAGTTTAATTAGAAAATATGCGAAAAAACCCAGCGAGCAATAAGACATGGTAAAAAAAAGGACACAAACAGACCAACTACATCAGAACTGATTAAAAAAAAAAAGAGGGATTCACGTTGATGGAGTACTAAGTATTAAGAAATGAATTCTAAAATATATTTATGTCGCACCAATTTTTGAAAAAGTACAAAATTACAAAACCAAATGTCTCCACCAAAAAATCTGAAATACCAAAATTAGAGTAAAAAGAAGACTTGTTAGACCGCTAACACAACTTTTGGAAAATATTAGAGATGGGATGTTTAAATCCTTGATTTCTTTGAATCCCATGGTATTTGAGAGATTAGAGATTCGTAAAAATCTAAAAAAATATCTCGAATACAATTTTGAATAATTTGACTTCAAATAACAATTTTAAGAAAATTATAAAAGGAATTATATATACTTGTGTGGTTCGGAGTGTAACAAAATCACACACACACACAAAAAAAAGACAAGATTATATTAACATAAATAATTAATTTACTAAAAAAAAAGTTATATTTGTTGTTTATGATGTTATACAAAACAAAACAAAAAATCACTTACAGTGGTACCAAGCCTTAAAAAACAATTATTTTTTTTAGATTCAATTTTAAATATTTTCACTCTAGTTTTTAAATACTCCACATCTTTAGAAAATATTCACCTGGAGGCTGAAACAGACCACCAAGAAAGGATGTTGATGATGATATTGTAACAAGTAATAGACCTATAATTGTAAGCTTTGTGTGTTATTTCGTTGGCAGTAAATCACATCAGTGGGGTGAGTGGCATTCTTTACATCTTCCCATGAGAGGATCAAGCACAATAGGACTCAATACCTCATGTACTTCCTCAACATATCTCAACAGACAGAGTAATGGGCTCCTTTTGAGGAATACACGCTTCAAGACCTTTTGTTTCAGTCAGTCCCTACGACAGGGACCCGGTTTGACACGCGTGTGATCGGACAATGAGGGCAGGAGCTTAAAGAGTGTTGTTTGAAAAGGGGAGTCACTTGGGTAGGGCACCCTCTTCACAAACTTGTGAGGGCAATACTCTGGTAGTGATCACAGGCACGTCTCGTCTCCAAAAATACCCCCCCCCCTTTTCTCTCCCTCTCCACCTCCCCAGTTGAGGGGGCTTGGCGACAACCAGTTTATAATGGTCTTAAACCTAACTTATGTCCCAGAATGATTTTCTTCCTGAGTCGTTAATACAATTTGAAACTTGTACGCATTGAATAAAAATGTTTTAGTAAAATCGGATGATAAAAGACTTAAATGTAAAGTTTAGTAAAAATTTACACTTTTGGCTTAATCTGTACGTGGGCTAATTCATTATTTTCATGAGCCGTATTCTATCACTTTAAATAATGTATATATATATATATATGTTTCAGTGGACAAATGGTCTAAGACGTCACTCTTGTGTTGGCCTGACCTGCTTATGACGGGGAGATCGGGGTTCGAATCATGGTCGGATAATCTGAGGATGGTTTTCCCTAAATGGTTTACAATTCTCCTTTCACGGAAATGCTGGCAGATTATCTCTAAAATTCTTCCTTCCTAACCCCTAACACATTAGAGTAATTAGTAAATAATCGTATAACCTGAACAGGTAGTAAGACTCGGTGATAAAATAATAATTTATAATTAATTTTATGTATTTTATCTAGAATCAAGTCTTAACTACGTATCCGATTTATACACTTATATACTAATTACTCGAATGATTTTAGGGGTTAGGAAGGTTATATTTAGAGGAAGTGTACCTGCATTTACGCGGAGAGAGAGTGAAAAAACAATTTTATTAAAAAACTCAGTGAACCCAACTGAGAATCGAACCTTGATCTCCCCGTCATAGGCAGTCTAGTTTACTGCCAGAATAACGCCTTAGACCATGCCATCACCAAAGTGGGTTTAAGATAGTTAATATTAAACGTAAGGGACAATTCCTAAATCACAGAATTATTACAAAACACAGATTAAAAGCGATCCTTCACTATCCCTCACATAGGTATCCTGTAGTAGAAGAACAATTATGGTCAACAATATTTTCATATTTTCCGGGAAAGTCTGTGATGTTGGAAAAACTATTACACATTTCAACGAACGCAACCGTGTAAAATCCCACTTGTGATAAAATTAAAGTCGGTACCTAATGAACCTTCCCACAATCTCCCATAAAAGAGCTGCTGACAGGATCGAGGATTTAATCCTGAAAACAACGCTACAATATGATTCTCAAGAGAATGAACGTGCTGTAGATGTTAGACCGCTTCTGTAACTAGCTTACAAAAAGGAATGGAATCAAGTGCACGTTTTTACTCCCTTTGATAAAGATAGTATTATATCATGAACACTTTCTACCTCGAGATATAATAATAATAATAATAATAATAATAATAATAATAGTGCGCGTCTGGGCTACATCAATCGTAACTCAGTTTAAGGAAAGATTAGCAAGTATGAATGAACCGTTGCTCAGTGGACGCCCGAATGTACTAATCGTACATCTTTTCCGTGGAGGATATATCCGTGTCCCGATGGGATGAGGTGATGGTGATAGTGAGTATGATGGTGATAGAGAGTATGATGGTGATAGAGAGTATGATGGTGTGGAACCAGTAGAAACTATAACCTCGTTCAGGGTATTGACTGGCAAACCCATTGGAAAGAAACCAGTTGGAAGACCTAGACACAGATGGGAGGATATCGTTAGAATGGACCTGAAAGAGATAGGGTGTAATGAGGTGGACTGGATAGAACTAGCTCAAGATAGGGATAGGATGTAATGAGGTGGATTGGATAGAACTAACTCAAGATAGGGATAGGATGTAATGAGGTGGACTGGATAGAACTAGCTCAAGATAAAAACATGGTGTAATGAGGTGGAATGGATAAAACTAGCTCTAGATAAAAACATGGTGTAATGAGGTGGAATGGATAGAACTAGCTCTAGATAAAAACATGGTGTAATGAGGTGGAATGGATAGAACTAGCTCTAGATAAAAACATGGTGTAATGAGGTGGAATGGATAGAACTAGCTCAAGATAAAAACATGGTGTAATGAGGTAGAATGGATAGAACTAGCTCTAGATAAAAACATGGTGTAATGAGGTGGAATGGATAAAACTAGCTCAAGATAAAAACATGGTGTAATGAGGTAGAATGGATAGAACTAGCTCAAGATAAAAACATGGTGTAATGAGGTGGAATGGATAAAACTAGCTCTAGATAAAAACATGGTGTAATGAGAAAAACATGGTGTAATGAGGTGGAATGGATAGAACTAGCTCAAGATAAAAACATGGTGTAATGAGGTGGAATGGATAGAACTAGCTCTAGATAGGAAGGGATGGGCGGCATATTTTTGTAAATGTGGTAATGAACTTTTGAGATCCTGGTGCCATTGAGTAGGTATCATACATTTCAAATTAAATTAATTTATCTAACAAATCGGGGACAAATTAAGTCCCCTTAGTGTAGACCATCCAATCCCGTTCATCTTGGTGAGCTCGGCCGTTATAAGACCAGACTTACTCACCCTCCTATTGCAATGCCGCCCGTAAAACATTGATTCAAAAGGTTAGAGTTTTTTCTGTCCAAGTAACCTTTCAGGTGACATCCAGCGCTCACTGGTTTGAGCAAGGATGAACTTGAACTGAAGGTTATTGAGTCGCAATGACCCAGTGAACAACTCAACATGACATCATTTATTCGATTTTTTGTTTATTTAGCAACTAAAACGAAGTTAGAATCCATTTAAGTTTAATATTACATAATTTTGCATGTATTACCATCAGTTTTCAATTCTTCAGACACAAATAAATATATGGAAATCTACAGTGTCGTGTCGTGGACTGATGCCAAGATAAACAGAGCTAGTTTAAATTGTATATATTTATGTAAACTACTCAAACCGAAGGTTGGTTGAATCCTCAACAGCTCCACAGTCAGTTGTAAAGCCTAGTCAGCATTAAAGAGGTATACTAGTGGAATGAGGAGTGAGGTAGTTTCCTGTTACTTTCCTCACTGAGCTAGAAGGTACTATTGCACATCAATCTGCCAAGCCACCAACTGACCCTACTAATGAAATGAGGAGTGAGGTAGTTTCCTGTTGCTTTCCTCACTGAGCCAGAAGGTACTATTGCACATCAGTCTGCCAAACCACCAACTGACCCTACTAGGGAAATGAGGAGTGAGGTAGTTTCCAGTTACTTTCCTCACTGAGCTAGAAGGTACTATTGCACATCAGTCTGCCAAGCCACCAACTGACCCTACTAGGGAAATGAGGAGTGAGGTAGTTTCCTGTTACTTTCCTCACTGAGCTAGAAGGTACTATTGCACATCAGCCACCAACTGACCCTACTAGAGAAATGAGGAGTGAGGTAGTTTCCTGTTACTTTCCTCACTGAGCTAGAAGGTACTATTGCACATCAGTCTGCCAAGCCACCAACTGACCCTACTAGTGAAATGAGGAGTGAGGTAGTTTCCTGTTACTTTCCTCACTGAGCCAGAAGGTACTATTGCACATCAGTCTGCCAAGCCACCAACTGACCCTACTAGTGAAATGAGGAGTGAGGTAGTTTCCTGTTACTTTCCTCACTGAGCCAGAAGGTACTATTGCACATCAGTCTGCCAAGCCACCAACTGACCCTACTAGTGAAATGAGGAGTGAGGTAGTTTCCTGTTACTTTCCTCACTGAGCCAGAAGGTACTATTGCACATCAGTCTGCCAAGCCACCAACTGACCCTACTAGTGAAATGAGGAGTGAGGTAGTTTCCTGTTACTTTCCTCACTGAGCCAGAAGGTACTATTGCACATCAGTCTGCCAAGCCACCAACTGACCCTACTAGTGAAATGAGGAGTGAGGTAGTTTCCTGTTACTTTCCTCACTGAGCCAGAAGGTACTATTGCACATCAGTCTGCCAAGCCACCAACTGACCCTACTAGTGAAATGAGGAGTGAGGTAGTTTCCTGTTACTTTCCTCACTGAGCCAGAAGGTACTATTGCACATCAGTCTGCCAAGCCACCAACTGACCCTACTAGTGAAATGAGGAGTGAGGTAGTTTCCTGTTACTTTCCTCACTGAGCCAGAAGGTACTATTGCACATCAGCCACCAACTGACCCTACTAGAGAAATGAGGAGTGAGGTACTTTCCTCACTGAGCCAGAAGGTACTATTGCACATCAGCCACCAACTGACCCTACTAGGGAAATGAGGAGTGAGATAGTTTCCTGTTACTTTCCTCACTGAGCCAGAAGGTACTATTGCACATCAGTCTGCCAAGCCACCAACTGACCCTACTAGCGACACCTTCACTCCATTCATCACAGGGACTGGCTGGATATTGAATGTTATTACTAGTATCGTTCATATGTCACTTTCATATTTGTCAAAACCATAAGTGAGATTGAGACAGATCAATGAAAGTAACAACTTGCTCTATCCCATACCAGGAGATATAGAGCATTGTAAACATTATATCTGACCAGAGAGAGCAATGAAAGTAACAACTTGCTCTAGCCCATACCAGAAGATATAGAGCATTGTAAATACTATATTTGACCACGCAAACAGATAAATGGAAGGTCTATTTTAAATAATATAGATATTTTATAAATGCGTTCATTTTTCCTACACAGTTGTTGGAATGAAAAGATAATGTAGTCAATGAATTTTATATCCTCTTTGCTTGTATGGTTGTAAAATACACATTCCTGGAGAGACTGTAACTATAGTGGAGAGGGTTGCGTTGGGAGGGGGCAGCTATTACTTCTGTAAAACATATTGATAAATCAATGCTATATTTAGCAAATTGTAAGAGTTTAGTTGTCAAAGGTTTTCATCGCATATGTATTTTTTAGTTTACAATTTTGTGAAGTGTGTTTTTGATTTACTCGTGTGCATTTATTAGGAGTTTTTGTTCATATTTTTAGATAACTTTTTTAAAATTTGAAAGTCATTTTTAAGAATTTTTAGGGAATTTTATAGGTCATTTTTTGATCATTTTCAGGTAATCAAAATTACAGGTCCTGCAGTCATGACAAATATTCAAGTATTCTTTGAGATTACGATTTGTAGAAAATGGAATCGAACATATCGAAACACTTTCATTAAATTTTGCCAAAAACTGCGGTTTTTTATGGTCATCTGTCTCCTAAACGTCCATCCTTTCATTGTCCATCAAATATTTATTATGTGTTTTCTAGAAAATGTTAGAAGCATGTCCAGTCTTGTCTTACAGAATGAAGAGAAAATAAAATTAGTTTGCTAAATTGCAGAGAAACAGTTTAGTTAAAGATTATGAAGGTAGCTGTCGGCTGAAAATGTTTTTCTTGTGGAGAGGGAATTTTGGTAGTTAACCATCTTCCAAGTCTCACCCCCCCTTTTTTTCTTTCCCCCTCCGTCTCCGACACACACAAAACACCTTGGGAGCTGTTAAGTAGGGGAGATTCCGACACTTCTCAAAATCTTTTTGGGGGAGGAAATGGGGGGGTTTCTTTTAAAACTTTGATGTGACAGCAAACATGTCCAAGCGGCAAAGTCTAAAAAAAGAGATCTCCATTGTAAATCCAATAATTTAGATTCCTCAGGTTCAACAAACTTGGCTCTTGTTCTTATCAAACACTTCCAAGTAAGGTCGCCTTTTCATTCCACGCATTTCGTAACAAATTTCCCCAATAGATGTAAGAAAAACGCGACTTAATTTGTTACCAGCTTCGGTGTACGCATGGTCTAAGGTGCTACTCTCATGTTGGACTACACCACCGATGACAGGGAGATACAGGTTCGAATCTTGGTCGGGTATAATGAGGGTGGTTCTTTCAAAATGGTTTTCCCTCCAGCGTGAATGCCGGTAGATTTACCTCTAACAGATTCCTTCCTAATCCCTACCCCATTAGAGTAATTATCACCATATTCGTGTAACCTGAACTGATAGTATGACGGGGTTATGAACCAATAAAAATTAAACCCAGTACATTTTAGCGCCGTTAGTAAAGAGAACCCTCGCTAATGAACCTGTCAACAGGTGTTGTTGGTAGCAGTTGTGCCAACCACAGTGACACAGCACCTGTGACCACACACACAAAAAAAAGAAGGGAATATCAGAGTTTGTTCACGAATAATCCTGGGTTGTGTTACATGAGACGATCACGCAAGGTCGAAACAACTGGACAGACACGAGGAATATAATAAAGTCGTCAACATCATAACCCGCATCGGTGTAGGGTCATCTCATCCTACAATTTAATTAAAGTTGGTTTCTTCATTAAAAAAAACAACCTGTCAGCCATAGGGATATTGCGAATACTATCTGGGATCCCCCCTAAAATAAAATCATTATTGATTTTTATGACCGAAAAGGATTAAAAAAAAGATCTACAAAATAACCTAAAAATTCTAAAAAATTATATCAAAGTTTCAAAAAATGATCTAAAAAAATATGAGGAAAAACTCTTAATAAATGTTCACGTCTAAATCAAACACGTGAACTATCCGACATCTTATCTCAATCGATAGCGTGTCTGTTTACAGAGCTATGGGTCATGGGATCGATTCCCGGCATGGTTGAAAATGTATCATTGGTGAAATGCGGGTTTACCCTTTCACGGTGATAAATTAACGGCCGTAGGCTAGATGTTGTGCCTGTTCTTGTCTTAAGATTGTAAGGCATATGAAGCTACGACAGGCCTGGCTAGCCGGTAGTGAGAATATATAGGACTTGAATAAAAAAACAGCCCCAGGCCACAGGCTGGAAACAGTAATGGATGTCAAGTAAACTTTACAAATTTAAACTAAATAATACATATATAAAAAGCCTTTTCAAATTAAAATCTTGAGTTCTACTAAATATAACATTGATTAACAAATATATGTTTCAGAAGTAATTAGCTACCCCCTTCCAAAGTAGCCCTCTTCAGCTTAGTGTAGTGCCAGGAATGTGTATTTTACCACAGTGTGTTTAAAAATGCATGTTTGAGTATCTATGGATTTATAAAATATCTATAATATTTAAAAATACACTTAATTAACATGAATAGCCTAAGATATTTTAAAATGACTCAAAAATATCCAAAAAAGTATTTAAAAATAACGCAAACCAAGAAAATATTACTTATAATTCCAAAATGCTAAAAAATAACAATAAAAGACCTATATCTGCGATCGGGGATCATGAACAAAGTTCATGTAATTACGAACATTGTATTTACAAACAAAAACAAAAAAAGATGACACGTCATCAAAATCCGGGCTCTGAATAGTGCTCTAAGAAACAGTCACTTTCAGTTCCACAATCAAATGAGGCACTGTGGCCTCATATATTCTCCATCCACTCCAAGTTGACAAAACAAGGTGTTTTTTTTTAGCACCGCGTCTTACTAACCATTCGGGCTATACGATTAAAATACTTACTACATTAATGGTTTTAGGGATTAGGAAGGGTATATTTAAACGCAGTTTACCCGCATTCGCTTGGAGGGAGAGTGCAAAAAGCATTTAGGGAAAACCACCCTCAGTACACCCGACCGAGATTCGAACTTCGACCTTCCCTTCATCGACAATGTAGTCTACTGCGAGAGTAACAGCTTAAACCGCGCGGCCACCGAAGCTGGTGTAAATTAACTAGCTCAATAATTAAAATCAAAATTATAGCTACAAAATGTTGATCAGAAACTAAATGAATTATAAAACTTATACATTGTTTTATAAATTATACATAATTTAATCTACAAAATATATAATAAAATTAAATGCAATATGCAACAAATTTCTAGAAAATTAATCATTATAGCCTCATTGAATCACTTTGCCTGTAAATCTAAAAGACGCATAATCACCGTTTCTTTATTAGCCTCTCTTATAATAAAATATCCTCAAATACCTAACAGTCTTGTATCTACTTCAATGTACTATCAACGTCTGCCATTAAATAAATTTGTTAGATTAGATACAGAATACAAGCGGGTAGAAACTGTTCAGTCTCGCCTAAAGACAGCATAAAAAACTTGCGCCGGTCCTGACCACGGACGAGGCAAAACATGTCCGATACGAGGCTGATGCAACCGTGGGGGGGGGGGG
>CABFWO010003786.1:65824-78763 GCA_902155825.1 Timema genevievae
GGGGGGAGGGGGGGCAGCGAACGACTTATCTTCTTGGGGGGTCTTCCTTTCCTCCCCCTTTGGGGCCCCCCCAGTACATCAGATTAACGACGCGAGTTCGGTTCTCGCCGTCTTTTTTCCAACGTCTGTCGGGTCAACTTTCACTCTGCGACATTTGTATGCTAATCCGGACTACTCCTCGGTTCTAGTGGAGTTAACACTTAACCTGATTTCTTCCCAGATATGTCAGATTACCTCCTAGTGATGGACCAGATAGACTCTTCACCCAATAGACCCGGTTCAGGTCCAAACTTAGTCATATCTCTTTGTCCATTGTTTCGTTGGGGATATTTGGAAAAAAAAAACTTTTTTTTAAATTACCCGCTTCGGAGGTATAATGGTCTTAAGGCCTCACTCTCCTGATAGACAAGACTTCCGATGACAGGGAGATAGAGGTTCAAATTCCGGTAGGGTGTATTGACGGTGGGTTTTTTCCTAAATGGTTTTTCACTCTCCCTCCAAGAAAATCCAGTCATACTTTAAACTAAACTTCCATCATCCCTGATAAAATTGCGTAACCAGTACATACGTGGACAGTAACCCAAACAAGTAGTATGTAACCATTCAGAAAAAAAATAACTAAAAAAAATACGTGCATTTAAAATCTAACATTGACTGAAGGCCGTCCATGACATTTATTTGAGCTAATGCCGAAATATTATAGAAACAAGAACGAATAATTATTATCTACTTTATAACAAATATATACATATAAAGTATATACGTAGCATTATGATGAATATACCCTGTACTCATCACAAGACATTGCTAGGATGACCAAATCTCGCAGGTTACGGTGGACAGGAAATACAGTGCGAATGGAAGAAACTAGAAGTATGTTCAGGACACTGACTGGCAAACTAAATGGGAGGAGACCAGTGGTAAGATATATACGCAGATGGGAGGATAGCATTAGAATCTACCTAAAAGATATAGTGTGTAATGAGATGGACTGGATAGAACTAGCTCAAGATAGGGATAGTGTGTAATGAGATGGACTAGATAGAACTAGCTCAAAATAGGGATAGGGTGTAATAAGGTGTACTGGATAGAACTAGCTCAATATATGAATAGGGTGTAATGAGATAGACTGGATAGAACTAGCTCAAGATGAAGATAGGTTGTAGTGAGGTGGACTGGATAAAACTATATCAAGATATGAATACGGTGTAATGAGATGGACTGGATAAAACTAGATCAAAATAGAGATAGGGTGCAATGAGGTGGACTGGATAGAACTAGATCAAGATAGGGATAGGGTGAAATGAGCTGTACTGGATAGAACTAGCTCAGGATAGGGATAGGGTGTAATGATCTGGACTGGATAGGTGGTGTACGTTGGCACTTCGAGTTCCTAATGCCTTACAGTAATTATGTATAGGTAAATGTAATTAACATTAAAATAAATTTCAGATATTTGTCTGTTTGGGTGATACATTTACCGGAAAAGGTTGCTGTAAAGCGGAAGTGGTGTAGTCGCAAATTCAAGTTGGCAAAGGCCTGTGCATCAATCGCAAATATAGAGCTAATTTACAGTAGCTCCGTCTAATGGCTGGTTTTTTAATTGAGAGTTAACTCACTAACGTTTCTTGTTGATGTGTCTGGTAATGAATCCATTAACTGACATGACTCGAGAAGAGAAAGAGAGATGGAGCTAATTGAAATGAATTAACAGATTGTGTACCAGAGAGGTCCCTAGAGGTCGAGCAGATCTCGCTTGGAGTCGTTCGGTAAAAGTTTTTAAGAAGAAGACCGACTGCATCGTGTGGTGTATCAGCTGGTGCTGCAAGCCAAACAAATGACGGCTCTGTTTGGCGAGGTCTTGCTCAGATTGCAGTTGGTACTTTTTTTATATATGTATTTATTTTTTAAGGTTTGTTTACTGAACAGCTAAGTTTTTTTGTTTTTTTTGCATCTGGCTAAAATACGTTTGTTGCATCATCAATGTTGACAGTGTTTGAATATTGCAACGAGCCTCTCTTTACTTAGATATTACAAAATGATAGTTGGTTGTCTTGTTAAGGTGGTTGTCTGGGTCAGCGCGAGAAAGTATCAATCATTGTCAGGGGCATACAACTTAAAATACAATGGTCTGTGTCGTTTTCTATAGCTACTACTCTAGTCTTCTAAGCTTATACTTCCTTCCACCCTTCACCTGCAACCACCCTTTGCCATGTAAATAAGATTATTATTAGCACCACGTCTTACTACCCGTTCTGGTTATACGCACTTACGCTAGTGTGTAATGGTTGGGTGATTGTGAGATGAAATGGAGGACCTACAGTTTAACGTGGGATCCGAACCACGGTGGAGGACTGGCATTCTACACATTCACAAGTTGTGATTAATACACGTCTTGTCAGAGGTGAAGGAAGGGTTTGGTAATCAGATAAATCTGTACCGGGACCGAGGATTGAACCCCAGACCCCCAGCACAGAAGTATGACACCTTACCCCTACACCACCAGGTCAGACTTTGTAAATAAGAAAGAGTGGAAAGAAAGCTACTCAAGGTAAAGAGGAAAGTTCGCTGCTAGTTCTCAAATATCTTAAAAGTTTCGGTTGTGAGCCTATCAATAAATTACTGTATCTGTTAGAGGAAGGTTAAATCTAGAGCCCTTTTTCATCAAGCCTAGTCTCATAGCCTCGCATATATATGATTTAAATGTTGATCAGAAACTAATTGATTTATAAAACTTATACATTGTTTTATAAATTATATATAATATATATAATTTAATATACAAAATATATAATAAAATGAAATGCAATATGCAACAAATTTCTAGAAAATTAATCATTATAGCCTCATTGAATTATATTATATAATTAAAATTGCCTGTAAATCTCTTATAATAAAGTATCCTCAAATACCTAACAGTCTTGTATCTACTTCAATGTACTATCAACGTCTGCCATTAAATAAATTTGTTAGATTATATGCATAATACAAGCGGGTAGAAACTGTTCAGTCTCGCCTAAAGACAGCATGAAACACACTTGCGCCGGTCCTGACCACGTTGGAAATGAGCTAATGTCACAATTTCACCCCCAAAAAAAATTATATTAAAAAACTCAAACTGTAGGGTCGTTAAGGAAAAAGAGCCCTGTTGGAATCTTTCGACTTTAATTTGACATGGACCATATTTTGAAACAACGTTTGGTAGAATTAAATATTGCTTTAAGAGTTAAACTTCTCCGCGACAATTTCTCGCTTACCGATGCGGCCTCCTTGACAGGACAGTGCCGTAACGTGGACTGTTTTCAAGGTAAGCAGAGCATATTTAAACTGTAGACTGTGATATTTTTTCCATCACTCAATTGAGCACTAACCAGTCCCGTGGTGTAGCGGTCAGTGCACCTGGCTACGAGTCTAAGGGTCCCAGGTTCAATTGCCAGCCGGTACCTTTGGTATTTTTCTCTTTAGGGGAATAATACCAACTTTTGCCAGGGCTTAAATTAGGTTAAGACTCACCCCGGCTCCACAACTTTATATTCACTCTCATCACATCATCTCATTGCGGGTATCATGTGTAGACAACCGCCATAGGGGTATCATGTATAGATAACCTCCATAGGGGTATCATGTGTAGACAACCTCCATAGGGGTATCATGTGTAGACAACCTCCATAGGGGTATCATGTATAGACAACTTCCATAGGGGTATCATGTATAGACAACTTCCATAGGGGTATCATGTGTTGATAACCTCCATAGGGGTATCATGTGTAGACAACCTCCATAGGGGTATCATGTGTAGACAACCTCACATAGGGGAATCATGTGTTGATAGCCTCCATAGGGGTATCATGTGTTGATAGCCTCCATAGGGGTATCATGTGTTGATAACCTCCATAGGGGTATCATGTGTAGACAACCTCCATATAGGTATCATGTGTCGATAACCTCCATAGGGGTATCATGTGTATACAACCTCCATAGGGGTATCATGTGTAGACAACCTCCATAGGGGTATCATGTGTTGATAACCTCCATAGGGGTATCATGTGTAGATAACCTCCATAGGAGTATCATGTGTAGACAACCTCCATAGGGGTATCATGTGTAGACAACCTCCATAGGGGTATCATGTGTAGACAACCTCCATAGGGGTATCATGTGTTGATAACCTCCATAGGGGTATCATGTGTAGACAACCTCCATAGGGGTATCATGTGTAGACAACCTCCATAGGGGTATCATGTGTAGACAACCTCCATATAGGTATAATGTGTCGATAACCTCCATAGGGGTATCATGTGTAGACAACCTCCATAGGGGTATCATGTGTAGACAACCTCCATATAGGTATCATGTGTCGATAACCTCCATAGGGGTATCATGTGTAGACAACCTCCATAGGGGTATCATGTGTAGACAACCTCCTATGGTGTAATCTGGGCAACGCTCGCTGCCAATAGAGCGGCTAATGATCTACACATAATCCGACTGTACTTGGACGTCAAAGTCACTCCATTAATGTGCCATACGATTTTAAAAAAGTAATAGAACACGCATTGGCTGGGTATCGACATGCATACATTCCCATGTGAGGTGTGTATTGAATAAACCTTTGTATGATTGCTCAAACGAGGAACCGAGTGGGCGAGAACTTATCACAGGTATATTTTAGACTAATTTGGACCACCCTGTCAACACGACACGACTCTGGTACTAGAAAATTGTTTCCATTCTCTCAGTATCAATCTTGATCTTTAAAACCAATGCAAACACAGCTAGTCCTTGTTTACAGAGGGAAAAGAGCCTTTCGAGTCAAAATGGGCTTGTCCTTGAGCTGGAACCAAAATTCCGAATACAGGAGGCTTTCAGAACTTTGTTTTAACAGTGTTCCTGTTGTCAGTGTTGCAGTAATTCTTCATGATACAACAGTTTCATTAAGTGTTTGTTATTGAAATATTTCATAATTCTTGACAATCTATTTTTAGAGAATTTCCCTCGACCCTCAGGAAAATCCTTGCGAACCTCGTTTGGGTCGCGACCCTGTGTTTGGGAACCACTGATGTAGGGTAAGAAAAAAAATCTTTTTTCCGGTATTTACAATGAACTTTTTCAACTAACTGATTGTATCAGCACACGACTTGTAAACTAACGTAAATCCAGAACAGACACAACACCCAGACCCCCAACAGTTAATCTACCACTGTTAAAGGGTGAACTTACATTTCAAAAATAATATTTTTTTTTTGGTCGTGCCGGGAGTAGAACTGGCGACCCTTAGCTCAGAATTTAGACATGATACCGACTGAGCTATACTGTATATCATATCTGAGGGACGTGCATGGCTACTCTTGGGAAACTTCGTTGTCATTCTCTAGTTTTGTGGGGTCAATCTCCCCTCAAATATAATATAAGGTTCACAAAGCTGGTTGTTCGAGGTTGCCAGTAGCTCCTTCTTACCCCCAGAACACCACCTTCTGACATAACCGAGAGAGTTGATTTGGCAACAGTTAACTGAGAGAGAACGAAGATAAATCTTTTCTCCTTAAGATGCGTCAGAAGGAAGTCAAAGTATTTTTACAGTTTTTATAGAATTGAAATTTTTTGGCCAAAATAAATCAAATATTTCTCCAGTAGCAATATATAGTTTAGTTTTATGCACATGCTAATATCAACAGATCTTGAATATCTGTCAAGGGGGTCCTAAAATTTTGTCAAATTCCAGGACACCCTTGATAGATATTCAAGATACGTTGATATTAGCATGTGCAGAAAACTAAACTCGATGTTGCTACTGGAGAAATATTTGGTTTATTTTGGCCAAAAAAATATAATGATATAAAAATTGTAAAATTACTCGCGCCCCCTTCGGCCCCACCTTAAGACTTGCAGTTCTCCAAATGATATTGGGTGTAAGGCGCAGGTCGTAAGGTAAATAGAAAATCTACTATTTTCCAAAAGTAAATTGTCTTGTGGAAGGTCAGTCACCCTTTACAAGGGAAATAACGCCCAGAAATACCGCGGCGAAGTCTTTCTTTGGTCGGAAAGGTGTCAATCTCGCAAATACTTGGTGGTTGAAAGCCTATGAAAGATTTGCCGCGAACAATTTTTACTAACTATGTTGTGGGGATTCCCTCCTAAGCTTGATTTCGACAGCTGTAAGCTATTGATTCGGTCCACTAAATGGTTACCCTACTCAAAACTCTACCAAAGAGGTAAGACTTTCTTTGAAAAACAAAGATGTTATCCTATGATTAGATCTTATATGAGTTTTGGTGAGCAAAACTCACAAAATGAATACATTTTTTTTTTAATGATAAGTTTTGTATTTTGTGGGAACTCCCCAAACAAAGAGAATTATTTTATTCACGACGTCCTTCGTGATGTAATCATACACTAATTACACTAATAGTAAAACGATGAGGAAGGTATATTATTATTATTATTATTATTATTATTAGCACTACGACTTACTACCCGTTCGGGTTGTACGCACTTACGCTAATGTGTAATATTAGGGTGATTGTGAGATGAAATGGAGGACCTACAGTTTAACGTGGGATCCGAACCACGGTGGAGGCCTGGCATTCCACACATTCACAAGTTGTGATTAATACACGTCTTGTCAGAGGTGAAGGAAGGGTTTGGCAATCAGATAAATCTGTGCCGGGGCCGAGGATTGAACTCTGGACCCCCAGCACATGTCTGACAACTTACCTCTAGACTGCCAGGTCACAGGAGGACGGTATAGTTTCAGAGAAATTGTAGTCGCATTAGCATGGGGGGAGAGTAGGAAGTCATCTATGAAAAAAAACACTCTCAACTCAATACACCTGACCAGAAATCAAACCTTGATCCCCTCGTCACCTGCCATCCAACCTAACACGAGAGTGACGCGTTAAAGCATGCGACTACCGATGCGGTGTTATTAGAATCAGCAATCGTTTAATTAAGAGAGTACATTACATGCCCATCAACTCTGGGATACCATCGGCTAGAAATAGTAAGTTTACAATATTGCATGTGGATCATTTCTGATGAAATATTAAATAATGTTTGGATATTTGGATAAAAACTGTATTGAAAAGGCCCTTTTTTGACCATTTTAGAATGGCTTCACTGATAAGCATTTTGCACAAATCTTCATTCTGTCATAACAGCGACATACAGTAGCTATTAACAAGAAACTTTGTCGCTTTGTCCTCCCATCGTCACCGCGGAAAATTTCGAGTAATCGTTCAAATACGAATGCACTGCACACATTTCTGGCCTTTATTGGTCTTTTATTTTACATTTTACTCCCATAATACCTCGCGCGAGCCGGGAGCTGAGTTGGACCTGCTATGATGAACCCTCTTTATGAGTGTATTTTAAAATACGAGAAATCCCGCCTCCAAAAATACAGTCACCAAAGTCATCAATTGTGACTGTAACTTGCGACTCACTTCGATGGTCGATTGGTCTAATGCGTGCGTCACTCTCGCATTTGACTGGAGAGCTAGTGATGGAGAGATTAGTGTTCGAATCCCGGTTGGGTGTACTTAGGGTGGTTTTTCCTGAATGGTTTTCCAGTCTCCTTCCACGTAAATGCGGGTAAGCTTCCACTAAATTTAAACTTTCCTAATCCCTATAACATTAAAGTAATAATTAGTAGGCTATATGAGGCATATTACCTTTAAAAAAAAAAGACCACTCGTTTTAGCTTCCAATGAAAACTCAATTTTCCAAACGAAATATCCAGTTTTTCTGCTCTGTGAACAAAAAGTCAATACTATGTTTTGATGAATCGATTTACTAATTAAAAACGGGAGCCAGTCAAAAAGGTAAATAACTGTCCGATCATCCGCTTCGGTGTTCGAATGGTCTAAGATAGGGTTAGCAAACTGATGGTCCGCGACACACGTCTGACCGGCTCGCTTGTCTGCAATACTTAATGTTTTAGGCTCTACTATTCGGCCTGCAGTCATATAAGCAAACAAAAAATAATAGTTTAATTTTACTGTGTACAATATTTTGAATAGCGAAAAAAAAACACTCTTTAGAATGATTTCAAACTGTGCTATTTTTTCACTTAAAACTTTTGACTGTGGGAATTTTTATCTATATAAATTAATAAAGACTGCTTCAAATAATTCACCAAACCACATTAACATCTGAAAAAAAAAAGTTTTTAAATATTTTAAGTACACATAAATAATTTTAAATATCTCGCAATAAGTAGCTATGTAGGTAATAATAGATCTGCTTCTGTGGGTATGTGGATTCGTCGGGCTCTTCTGGTATAGTTAGACAGTTTCTGGGAGGTCAGTGTTCGAATTCCAGTTATATGTACAAAGGGTATTCTTTTTCCTAGGTTGTTTCCCACATTTCTTTCACTCAAATGTGGTTACATTTTTTCTAAATTATATATTTCCCATCCCTTACCCACTTAACGTGATTAAAACGTGCATAGTCCAGATGGGTAGTAAGATGCGGTGTAAAAACAAAAGTATATAATATTTTAATTAGACATATTTTTATAATCTGACTAATTTGAGTTTAAGGCGTCACGCTCGCGAAAGATTGTACTGCCGATGACAAGGAGATTGATGTTTGAATCACTGTTGGATATACTGAGGTTTTTTTTACTAAACAGTTTCCTAGTTTTACTCCACGCAAATACTGGTACATTTTCTATAAATCCTACCTTCCTAATTTTTACTCTATTAGTGTAATTAGATAATATATATATATATATATATGTGTGTGTGTGTGTGTGTGTGTGTAACACGAATGGATAGTAAGACGGGGCCATAAAAAAATTATAACAACAATAATTGTTCGATTCAAGTAGCACTTGGTGACATGTTTACAAACCGGGGCATACTAAGTGTGTGAAATGCGGGCAAGTGTCCCGTAGTAGTAGTAGGTTGTGGTGTTATGCAACAAGTCTACCAGCGCGTCGTATACCGGGACTTCGCCCCTTGGCAGAGAGGTTCCCAGTTATTTCTGTCACCTACACACTAGACGTCAGTAGAGACACTTGGGGGGAACAAGGTATTGGCAGCGTGACATCTTTGAGGTCCTAGCCTATGGCACGTCATCGGGATAAAATATAATTTCACCATAGATGAGATAGTATCAGATTACTTTTGTCCCCTGTACCCTTATGACTGGACTTTAAAAGAAGTAAATAAAGTAGGGCCTACTTGGAATATAACATCTTGTGTAAACTACATGATGTGACATCTTGGAGGTATCACCTACAACATGATGTCTAGAAGGTTTATAATGTATCTTAGATGATTAGGTCCTGGCTATTTATATCCCCTATACATTTGTCGTTTATCGAACTACTTGGTGAATAAGAATATTTATAATATGAAACATAAAACAGCATTTTAGAGTTAACATCACTATATGGCCTCTTGAAGATTTATTTATCTTGTATGGATCCTGGTTATTTCTGTCCCCTGTACAGCAAACGTTAGGAAATTAATTGGTGAATTGAGTATTCAAAATATGAAATCTTGAAAGAGATACGACATTTTGGAGGTACTAGCCACACACATCTGGGATGTTTGATCCTTTTTTTTTTTAATTTTGTGGCTGAATGGCTCTTGGCTATTTTATCACTGAGACACCGANTTTTGTGGCTGAATGGCTCTTGGCTATTTTATCACTGAGACACCGAGACTTGAGGAGAGCGGTAAGACATCTTGGAAGCACTACATCATCAATGTGATAGTCAAGGTGTTTTATGTCATCTACATTAGTGACTAGCATAAGGTTCTGATAAAAAGCCCATAAAATATTCAGACAAAAATTAACAAAACCTTTTCAGGGGTAAATCAACTTACAAAATTACTACCCGTTTGGGTTACACGCTTATGTAGGCCTACTAATTACGCCAATGGTTTTAGGAACGAAGAAGTTTATATTTAAAGGAAGTGTGACCTTATTTGCGTAGAGGGAGAGTGGAAAACCATTTAGGGAAAACCACCCTCGAGTACACTCGACGGAGATTCGAAACTCGATTCCCCCGTCATCAGCAGTCTAGTCAACTGCAAGAGTAACGCCTTAGACCATATAACCACCAAAGCGTTCGTTTAAAGGTAGTTAGCTGATAACTGATTTTTGAAAATCTATCCAAAATGATGACTTGGCAGAAGTAGAATAATAAATAAAAATAAGGAATACTCTAGAACTTTTTCAATTCCTCTGAAATGTCGTCCACAAACAGAGGCGTGAAATGACCCATACTTGCGCTATGTGTCTAATTATCGAGTCTTCTGTTGGCTTCAACACTTGCCAGAGTTTTTGTTTCTATTTACTTCTATTTCTGTTTATTTATCAATCTTTCGTTAAAAAATAAATTTTTGGCTGCTGTATCTAAACGACCTACGATTCTGAGAACTCTACTGGAACATACTTTATAGAGAGGGTGAAAGTTATTAGTTATTACCATTGTGTAAGGTAAAGTAGTAGTAAGCTTGATGTGTGTTTTGTTTTGTTTTTAAATTTATCGCAAGGGCTTTAAAGCCAACAGTATTGCCACATACCTGGAGAAGCGGGAAAACAGAGAGAATTTTTGGTGTTTGGAAAATATAATAAATGAGAAAACAGGAACTTTTGGTGTCTGGAAAAAAAACGGGAAAACAAGGGATTTTTGGTGTCTGGAAAAAACCGTCGAAAAAAAAATTTGGTGTCTGGAGAAAACCGGGGAAACAGTAAATTTTGGGTGTCTGGAAAAAACCGGGAGAACAGGAGATTTTTGGTGTATGGAAAAAACCGGGGCAAAACAGGGAATCTTTGGTGTCTCGAAAAAACCGGGAAAAGAGGAGATTTTTGGTGTCTGGAGAAAACCGTGAAAACAGGAAATTTTTGGTTTATGGAAAAATCCGGCGAAAAAAATTTGGTGTCTGGAGAAAACCGGGAAAACAGGAAATTTTTAGTGTATGGAAAAAACCCGGGGGAAAAAAAATTTGGCGTCTGGAGAAAACCGGGGGAAATCAGGGAATTTTGAAAAATCAGATAAAAATACTGGAATATTTGTTGATTTGGAACATTTAACTGATAGATTCAAATAGTAGGTGTTTGATGGATGGAGAAGTGAACTGAAGAATTAAGCACATTGATTAAAACATTTCTTATTACCTCATAAACAAGGGTTGTGAAGTTACAGGAGATGTATTCCCTATCAACTCTTAAATAAACCTGTTTTAAACTAAAGTTACATGACTTCACTCAGTTTGATGAAAAATGAAATATTATTACTCTTTTCTTCAATCTTAGCTGCCTGGAAAAATGGAAACTCCTTCTGAAAAAACCTGGAAAACACAGGGAATTTTGTAGTAAGAAAATATTGGCAGCCCTGACCAGAAAACATCAAATAAGTTCCAATAAACCAAAATAACAGCCATTGCAGTTCTTTTCTCACACTTACATATCGACTACAGCGCTTGGTGGTCGAATGTGACACTAATGTTGGATCTGATCGATATCTTAACTAACACATCCTCTCCCCTTAGGATTTAATAATCTTAAAATGTTACTAAAATATTTCCATTTCTAACTGTCATTATTTGTTTGGCTTTAATATTCGCTGACCAATTTCATCCTTGTCCGCCTCTATAGCACCTTCACCTACTTAGTAGGTCACAAGCCAACAGTGTGGACATTTTGTCGGAACATTTTATGGAAAACATACATTATAATTTTATAGAAAATTTTAATCCTTAATCATTAGTAAAATCTTTTATAATTCCCTAATTACATATAATTTACAAATTAATCGCCCCCTTTTTCCCAAAACCCAACCCCCCAAAGTCCTAATTTTATATTTTATAGCAGTGTAAAACTATACATATATATCCTAAGTTATTGTGATAGGGACAATAAAGGTAGAATTTAGAGGAACTGCACCCACATTTGCGTAGAGAAAAAGTAAATGGCTTTAACTGTGCATTACACAGACTGACGCTGAACAAAGCAATACAGGATTTTATTTAATTATTTATTTGAAGTATTTAACGTACACTTTCTGAACCGACTAATTATATCAGTATAGAATTTCTACGAGCAATCGTGAAAGGGCCTACCAACTTTACCTACCTTTCAGGGTTATTTTGCATGCCACAATCGACATGGCTCCAGCGGCTTCACTTCCCCTCAAAAGGAAGTTGTGCTACGGATTTTTTTTATCGCTCAAGACAAATCCGCTTACCCCCAACTGGGTTTAAACCCACGAACATCGGGTCCTGAGGCGAGCAATTTACCCCCAGACTACCGAGGTAAACAGCAATAAAGTGAAACAGACTAACACACGAATATTTAGAAATCAAAGTTGAAGGTATCCGTTGAGGCGAAGGTCGAGGAACGCACGGGCTGTCCCGGATCAAAGAGAATAGGATGGTTTGTGTACCGACCGAAACCCGACAAGCAGAGGGAGCTTTGATATTAACTACAGGTGGGCGTCGTTATCACCTACATCCTGAATAACTACAGCCTGGATTCATTATCAACTGCAAACTGGCGTCTTAAATAACTAAAGCATGCGTCGTTATCAGCTACAGCCTGAATAACTACAGCCTGGCTTCGTTATCAACTATAACCTGGCTTCTTTAGTAACTCCAGTAGTTTACTGATGAGTGAAGACTGACTTTTAAAGTAACTTTATAAACTGTCTGATAAAAAGCCAAGTTACAGTGTGCCAGATATACCTCACCTTGCGAGGAGAGTTGGAAGAGGAACCAAGCTACCGTGAACCAGCTATACCTCCCCTTGCAAGGAGAGTTGGATGAGGAACCAAGTTATCGTGAGCCAGCTATACCTCACCTTGCGAGAAGGGTTGGAAGAGGAAACAAGTTACCATGAGCCAGCTATACCTCACCTTGCGAGGAGAGTTGGAAGAGGAACCAAGTTACCGTGAACCAGCTATACCTCACCTTGCGAGGAGAGTTG
>CABFWO010003787.1:0-43280 GCA_902155825.1 Timema genevievae
ACGGAAATTCAAAAACAACTTTTTCGGTTTCAGGAAGTCATGAAACGTCAAAATTCATCAAAATCTCGAGTTCGATTTTTTTGACGGCCACTATACTTTCTCTACCTGTAAGATAGAGAGAAAGTAATAAAAAACTAGTTAAAGGTAATTAAATTATTTATTAGAAGGTACAGTACATACTATATGATAGTACACAAATAGATTTGGTAAATTCATCCTAAAAAAATTGTAAGATTAATAAGATTTGTTATTACGATGATTTTATGTAAAATAGTCTTTTTTGTTTCTTCCAAATCTTGAGAGGGGTGGAAAACAAAAATAAACAGTTCAAACAAATAGAAAGTGATTGTTCTTCGGTCTTCATCTTCAGAAGTGATTAGTCCAGTTTTCTCGCTGAATTGTTCTGCAAAATAAAACATCAGACTGATCAAATAATTGTACATTTTTGAGGTATCTAAGAATGTGAGGTAAATAAGGGATGGGCGGGGTGTGAGTGTAGATAATAGTGGATCTCTCACCCTTAGATAGATGATCCTGACGTCTAGTCTGCGTGCCTACTGTCGTGGTCTAGTATTAATTCATAGGATAGTATCTTAAGGAATTTATAAAACATACTACCAAAATCATGTTTGAAATTAATCAAGTTTAGGGGCTTCAACACAATACACTGTAGATCGGCCCCTATTCCCCTTTCCTATAAAACTTCCAAATTAAAAAATATCAATATGGATCTGGCTTATGTGCTAATGTCAGAAAATAGGCGTTGAGTACTCTTATAGAAGTACGTATAAAGTATAAAAATAAATAGGTCAAACATTAAATTTCTGTTTTTTTAAGCACCTCGTCTTAATACCTGTTCAGGTTGTACGCATATGTACCAATTATTCTTGTTGGTTAGGAATGAGTAAGGTTGAATTTAAAGGATGTGTACCCATATTTGCGTGGAGGGAGAATGGATAACCATTTAAGAAAAAAAAACCTCAGTACTCCCGCCCGGGATTCGAGACCAGATCTCCCTGCCATTGGAGGTTCAGTCTACTACTAGAGTGTCACCTTAGCTCATGCGGTCTCTCTCTATTGTTCACTTCCTCTTGCATGACTGGTAGCCAAGGCTGTGACACTTGTAGTCACACAAGGTAGCAGAATAATCGGGGTGGGAAAAATGGTGCCTAATATGTGTCATGATTACCAGAGAAACATATGATCAGGAAAAAATAGAATTGACATTCTGAAGTAACAAATAAGGCTCATCATAGTTTGAATGCCAGAAGTCTCAGCTACTTTATTTTTTTCAGACTTCCCAGAAAATTTTTAATCTCCTATTTCCACTAATATCGTCTTTCGCTTGTTATGCATTTTATATTTTTGTCTAAAGAACTCAGTTTTACCCAAAATTTAGCGTAGCACTCAGCGTTTTACTAAGTTTTTTAAACTACAAACTAATCTATTATTTTAAACGTAAAGTTATTACTTTAGACATCGATTCCTAGAATTCCAGCCAAATAAAAAATAAAAATTTATTTCGACAGCAATTTCTCTGCTTCTACTAAACATTTTTCGATTAAAAAAATAAAAACATTCACTTGAATGATTTTCATTAGCAACAACGAAATCTCTCTCTTTTTATATATGTATAAATATATATATATATATATATATACACATACAAAATTAACGTTAGTCTTTGGTTTGTTTGGAGGTCATTACGAGTAATAAAGTGTTACCAATGTCATAAAAAAGTGACAGATCTCCAAACTAAAAGGCCGTGGATTTGCACAAAAATTACAAAACATCTCAACTTGCACTAGACTTTTCTTCAAACCATGTGATTTGGTTAAACAATAAAGTTAACTTAGACGAATTTTTACCTTGCTACAGCCCACTATTTTTACTTTCTCGCTATCTTACAGGTAGATATAAATTATTGTGATCGTCAAAAAAAATCGAACTCAAGATTTTGATGAGTTTCGACGTTCCGATACAGTGGTTTTTGAATTTCCGTCTGTCTGTCTGTCTGTCTTTCCAACTAGAGCCTACTATTTTACCAATTAGGCTAAAACTTGGTGTCCAGAGTGGTTTTTGGAATTGGATATCTAACTCTAAAATTAAGAGTAGGCCTATTTTACTGAAGGGCAAAAAGAGAAAAAGTCGATTTTCTCAAACAACAATTTTGATTAGAATTCATTTCAAAACATTCATAAATATTCCAAACAAAATGACTACTCTCAATATTTCGTCAAAATGACTTTAAGGGCTCCTGTCTGATGGATAAACTATAATTTTTTTATTGTATCTCCTTAACTCTTTGATATATTAAATTATTAATCATTACAAATATGTAGACTATTTATAATACAAATATTTTATTCGAAACAATTTTTTATAAAACCAATAACTTTCAAGCTATACGCAAATATATATATTTTTCAACTTTTCGAAAACTAAAGGTAAAGTATTGCGACCGTAAAAAAAATCTAACGTGAAATGTTGATGGATGTCGACGTCTCATGACCCACTGAACCCTAAAAAGTGGTCCTTGCAACGCCGTCTGTCTGTGTGGCTGTTTAAACTTAAAATTAAGAGTAGTCTAGTAAAGGGCGAAAAGAGAAAAAATCGATTTTCTCAAAATCGGCTCTAACTATTTTAATTAAAATTCGTATCTAGGCGTTGATTAAGATTATAAATAAACTGGCTATTTTCATTTTACCATGAAGATGACTTTTAGGGTAGTTTATAGAAGCTGAAATTTCCGTATCTAAGCAACTATTTGAGATACTAGTTAACTTATCATTGACAAATTGTAGTACTATTAAAAATAAAAAACTTTTATATGAAATATATTTTTATAAAACCATCAGTTTCTGAGATATTGGCAAATATATCAATATCATTTTGTGAGCTTTAGTTGTAAAGAGATACTACTTAAGTTTTAACGCAATAATTCTCCAACACCTAATAAAATTTCGAAAATTCTTACCGGAAGTAGACCCAATATTGATCTTTTTTATCGGTCCAAACATACAAATGAGGACATTAATTCTTTAAAAATAAAATTATAAAATTTAAAACCGGGACTCAAAAAAGTTTTACATAAGTATAATCAAATTTATGCTTGGGTTTGCTAGTGTATATTATTTTGTTTCACATATATTACGAGTTTTGAGTAAATATCCCCATTTATAAACAATAGAGCGAGAAAGTCCGTGCGTTGTTCCGTTTTTTTAAATACGAAAGTAAATAATAATTAAGAGTTATGGGTAGAATTTGTCAAGGATGGTTTTTATAGTTTAAATAAAATGGTATTCGATGTAGACACAAGAAGGTTTAGGGGGAGAAGAGAGATGGTCAATTAACATTCGCACATGACGTCAACATTTGTATCGCCGGTCCTGTTGGCTACCCACCATGATATTGTAAAGCCTGAGCTTGTGTGCTCTGCTCCTTGAGGCCTGCTCCTCGGGAGCTGCTGCCATTAGGACGACGTCTCCAGAAGGGTTTTCTATGTCTTCTTGAGATGGAAACTCAACCATCTGTTGGGGCATCACCACAGCTTCGTCTCCAGCCCTGCAAACATGGCGCGACATCAAAACTGTATTACCAATACTTGACGTGACGTTGGAAAGGGGAGCAATACTCCTATGCTGCCATGCACAGCGTCTTACTACCCGTCCGGGATATGTGTGTATTTACCAGTGATGTGTCGTGTAGCGTTGCCATGGTAAACAGACCGTGTTAAAGCTGTACCTGTGATATTTTCTTACATACTAAATCTATTATTTGACCAATCACATATCGGCTTACACTACATATATTACGCGAAAGTGTATGTTCCTTAATATCTGACCAATCAATGCTTTAATACGTGATTGTAACAATTCACAGGTGGATTTAAAATGACTCTACTTACCCTGGCAATACTCCCCACACCATGCCATTGGTATTTACACGTACAAGAAATAATTTAAGGGAAGTAATCCTGAAATTTTGTGGATGGATAAAGAGAAAAAACTTGGGGGGAGGGGGGTAACATCTGAGTACACCCGGATGTAACTCCAAGATCTCTCCGTTACTGGTATACAAGACAAGACGATACTGATGCCTTTGGTCTCATGTCCACCAATATATATTTATTTATCTGCACACTTTTACATATTCGTTTGCGAAATAATAAATGAAAATCGTCTAAAGTTTTCCAAAATAGTAAATACACATTATGTGTAGGGATTCTACAGATAAATTTGCATAGGAAACTTATTTATATGACGGATAGAAGAGCTAATTGATGTAAATACTTTTATGTATTTATGTCATTTTGATTTGTCACTTTTGAGAAACAAAATACTTATAAAATAATATTAATAACATATTAAACTGTTTTCAATCTTGGAAGCAAAAATTTTTTTTTCTCTTCCTAAAATGCTCTTTATATGAACATTGGACTGAATGTTACCTCTGTTCGGCTTCTAGAATGTCTGTGTCGTCAGCCGTTCTCCAGATGTTGTTGTTCTTAGCACTTCCGATGAGTCTGGAGACGAACCATCTTGTGTCTTCAGGGTTTGTCAGGGTTGCGATAGTCTCCTCCGAGTTCTCAGGGACAATCAGTTGTGCCTGACTCCGGCCACCACTCCTCTTGCCGTGGGCTGAAACAGGAGATTTGTAGGATATTAATATTCCGTTTCACTACCCGGATAAAACTTGATTCACACGATCACAGAAAAAAAGGACAGAATCTGCTTAAATGGCACAGAAATTCACACACTAGAATTATTATTATTATTATTATTATTACCGCGTCTTACTACCCGTTCGGGCTATGCGCACTTACGCTAGTGTGCAACGGTAGGGTGATTGTGAGATGAAATGGAGGACCTACAGTTTAACCTGGAATCCGAACCACGGTGGAGGCCTGGCATTCCTCACATTCACATGTTGTGTTTAATACACGTATTGTCAGAGGTGAAGGAAGGGTTTTGGCAATCAGATAAATCTGTGCCGGGGCCGAGGATTGAACCCCGGACCCCCCAGCACAGAAGTCTTGACACCTTACCCCCTAGACAACCAGGTCACTGACACACTATAAGAAATGTATGTTGACCCATAATACATTGCTACGTGAAATTGAAACAGCTGATTACCAACATATTTTATTTTAAATGGATAAAAATATATTTTAGATAATTCTCTTGATGGATGTTTTCAAATTATAACGCTATGTCGTGGCACAATCAAATATATCGACACACACGCTTTCCATTTACGGGTTATTTCAAATCTCCTCACAAAAGCCAACGAAGCTGTCTGCTTGATTCTGGCTGTACAGCACATGCACTGTAAATGCGCATGTGTACTGATTTGAGTTGGTTGGTTTTTAGGTTTGATTGGTCCTCCCATGCCGAAGATCTCAGTCAGAGCGGACAAAGTAGAGGTGAGTTGAACTATAGCAGAATTATGCATAAACTAATGGGCTGATAATTAAATATACACATTTAAAATAAATGATTGAATTGATATGTCAACAGTTATTTTAACTTGGATACAACCATTTGTCTAATTGATCTGCCTCTAGGAGAAACGGCCAATGTTGTACAACTATTTGTACTTACAAACTAATGAAACATTTTATTTAGAGAGTTTACTCGGTTTAAGTCCATACGAAATGTATTATATACTTTAGATACAACATTTTTGTATTTTTAATATATTTTATGTAACATAATTTACACATAATATACACACATAAGTCTTATACTATTAGTTAGTTTCCAACTAAATTTGTAATATTATTATTCATACTAATTTTTGGAAACATTATCGTGCCTTTTTTTTTCTCATACCGTTTAACAATTATAAATTATTATACATTAAATTATGTTTTTGCATATATGACCGACCACCACTTACACAATCGTCTCCTATTTAATTAAAAAAGCATTAAAAAAATGTATGTGGAACAAAACAAATTTACATATCGTTTAACTTTTCTTGTTTAATACAAGTGGTTTCTCACTGTGGGTTCAATTCTAAATTTGTGGGGATTCTATGGGTAGCTTACTTTATTCAAGTGCGAACACAATATAGACAGTTGAATAAACAATGCGAAATTGTTCCCTATTTTTTCTTATGTATTCTATAGAAATACAAGTATGTTTAGTTTAAAAATCATTAATCTAACATGAATTGATCTTCAATTTAAGTTATTTTATTTAGTGACTTGATAATTGGTTTTATATCCATTAACTATGGGCTATAAATTGTTAGCTACTCTATTAATTAAAACAATAGGCTATTAACAGGCCAGGGCTTATCATATCCTGTTAGAGATAATGGTCAACGAATTGTGTAATACCATCACTTAATCCACAAAACCATCAATAGCTAGCACTCCATAAAATTATGTGTACATTAGATTTAGTATTAATGATCAAAATCAGATGTTTAACAAATGAAATTAAGGGGCTTTCGCAAAAGAAAAACGTATTTTGAAATGGAACAACTCTTGGTGTGATACGTGTCAAGAGGATTAAATTGATTGATGATCTATAATATTTAGTAATAAATATATGGAGTAAACAAATAGGTTTGATTTTCATAGTGTTAAAAAAAGACAAACATTTATTTTAAATAGAAATAGCCGTATAGTTAATTTAATATGAGGATGCCTAACCAGATAGAGAATGAGAGCCGACCCACATTGCACCCAGTCGGTTATTTCACCATTTTCTCTAGAGTTGGATTCAAAGCACGCTTTCACTCACCCATGTGATTAAAATAGGATATGCTAGACCTGTTATCGATTATTCTTAGCCCTTCGATCACGGAAACTCTCAAATTTTGTTTGTTTTAAATTTCTTAAAATATTACTTTTCTGGTGTATTCATCAAAAGGTTGTTTGTTTCGTATACTATTCATATTTTGTATTTATATTAAAGCTTATATTTACTATGATTCATAGTCATCATGAGAGGTTTATATAGCTTGGAACTAAATACAAGACGAGTTTTGGAAGATAAAAATTATTCCTTCTTTCCTGACCTCTGGGCTTATTTTATTGTATTACACTTGACCTGGCCATCGACCAACTAAGATATTTGAAGAATACAATTAAATTATATATTTTTAAATTGGTTATTAATAGCACGGTTAGTAAGATTACGAATTTCGATACTTAACTCATTTATGAAATATAATTAAATTAAGTAGCTTACACATATTTTGAAGTTAATTTATTTAGATATAATATTATTATGTATGTATAAAAGTATGACTTGGATGGTAAAATTAATCCAGGATATTTAAATCAAGGCACCGTTGTTATAACCATTTAGCTATGTTGCTAAAATAATATAGATAATTTTGGTAGCCCTGGCAATATTGATGAATTTTTTTTATACTTCTGTGTGCCTGATTGTCTATTCTTATTTATTCTCCAATTTGCAACTAGGTATTAAAAAAGTAAGAGTTGTATACTATTTTAAAAGGAGCACGAGTAAACACACACTATTTGTGAAATTCAACCATTCCTTCTTTTAACCATACCCTCCAACTGACATGCCACTTATATGATCGCTTTAAATTTGTAGAAGCAGACACCATGACTAAGTGGTTAGGGAAGTTGAACTATTTTAGGGGCTTATGGTTTTATCCCAGGAAAGCCTTCCTATATTAGTATTTGAGAATGGACTCTTCCTGCATTCTAAGGTGATAGTGTATATATAGTGTATGAATTATATCCTTGATGAAGCTTATTTTAACAACGCATCTTACTACCTATCCGAATTTAACTAAGCTAATGTGGGGCTAGTAGGATACAATTTAGGAAAATGTACCCGAATTTGTGTAAAAGTAGAACGGGAAACCACCCTCAGTTCACTCATCTGGGATGATGCATTATCTCTTAACTCGTTTTACTATACAGCCCTGTGTTGATAAAATGATAAGTTAAACTACTCATTGATATGTAAAATTAAAATTAACAGCATTAGCTCCAAAATAAATTACTATTTATTTTGAAATATTATTTATCTTATCAGTTCTTCATGTAAAGTAAAACAGTTATTTGATTATAAAAATATTAAATTTAATCTGATATTTATAGTAGGAAGGGACGGGGTAAAAACATATTATTTATGATTTAAATAAACAAATTTGTTTTAATTTTGGAAGTATTTGTCAGGTGATTTGTTCTTACTAAACAGCGTAGATCGATACTACTCCCCCGTGTTAAAAAAGGCGAACGGAGGATAAAAGACACAAATACCCTAATATTTTTAGGCTCTTTAGTTGAATGAAGTATGTCATAGGCGACAAATAGTGATTTTAAACGTGCGGAGAATTGAAGATTAAAACTTGTTTGTTAAATTTAGATTCAAATTGTTATCGAGTTTTATTATGATTGAAATTGTTTACATGCTAGCCTTATCTTTAATCTGGCTGTGGAATTATTTGAACACCAAATGCTTATCAGTCAACACAGGTGACTTTTTAAATTATTTTAATCAGGCATGTAAATAAATAAAAGCGTCTTGCAATATGTTTTTATAATTATGTAGATACAACTACAACTATATATTTTTTAAATTTTAAATAATTGTTACACCCAATATCATCTCTGAGGGAACTTTAAATCTGAGGGATCAAAGCGTTACCTTCGCTCTACTTCAGTTAACTGTTGCCAAATTTCCTCGCTTTCAGTTATGATGGAATGTGGTTTGCTGTGTTAAGAACCCATTGATAACATCAAAGAAGCAGTGTTGTGAAACTTGACTTATATTTAAGAGAAACTTGACCACAAGTAAATAAGAGAATGACAAAGCTGTTTCCCAATATCAGCCATGAATGTCCCTCAGAGAAGATAGATATCCAGTATAGTCTATCATGTTTCCGCAGGTAGTTTGAATCAAATAAAAGTAAAGAAGAGATACGTTTATTATTATTATTATTATTATTATTATTATTATTATTATTATTATTATTATTATTATTATTAGCACCGTGTCTTACTACCCATTCGGGTTATACGCACTAACGCTAATGTGTAATGGAAGGGTGATTGCGAGATGAAATGGAGGACCTACAGTTTAACGTGGGATCCGAACCACGGTGAAGGCCTGGCTTTCCACACATTCACAAGTTGTGATTAATATACGTCTTGTTAGAGAGGAAGGAAGGGTTTGGTAATCAGATAAATCTATGCTAGGGCCGAGGATTGAACCCCGTACCCCCAAGCAGATAAGTTAATCAACTCTGCGCGATCAAAGCTCCTTCTTAGAGTAATATTACACTAATTTTTACTTAATAAAAGTAACTTTATAAAATAAATGTGATTTAGCTTCTATGAACATGAAATATCTATTATGACATAAGTATATTTTACAAATCTTTTATAAAACCTTTACATTATATAACATGTATTAAGGTTTTATAAAAAGGGCAACATTTGAAAGAGAAGATACATCTATAAATCTAACAGTGTGATATGAACAGAATGTTTTATAATATGACTCGACACTTGTATACATTTTAAGTGTGTGTTTCTTATTGATGGGGCAGCTTTAGTGTGAATTATTTAAGTTTCTGGGTTCTTTCATAAATATTTTTTATATAATTTGAGTCATCAATTTGAATTCCTATAGAAGATATTTGTAAATTCATACTATCTTACGTCTATTTTACAAACTTTGAAAGAAATGTGACGTAATATATTAATACATCTTTTATCAAAGTAGGTCTCAGTTCTTTTATATAGTATATTTCATTAAATTAAAATTTTTATTTTGTCAAACAACTATATTTCTTTCATAAAACAAATATGACAGTTTAATACCATCCATAATGTGTTAACTTACCTCCCCAACAGGAATGTCCGTAGCTTAAACAGGAAGCTGAAACAACAGATAAAAGTTCGGTTACATCTTAACCTCAAAATGTAATTTGTAAATAACACTTTTACAATTAAATAGCCAAAGCTATTATTTATGCTTTTAGTGAGGATTACTCCATCAAGATATCATATTCTGAAAATTGAAAAATGACACCTGGGCAAGGGAATTGAACCCGGGACCTTTGGCTTAGTACGCGAATGCTCTAACCACTGAGCTATCAAGGATTCGTCCCGTGACCAGGTGTCATTTTTCAATTTTCAGAACTTTTACATTTATTAAATACTAATCCATGATATTTATCAACATTCAGGAGCGTGTAGTGGAATGTTGCCAGGATAAACAGAGCTAATTTAAAATATACTTGTGAAATATTTTCATCACTTAGTAAGACACTCATTGGCCAGCACTTAACAGGTAAACATTCGTCCTCTAGGTAGATACTATGTATTAAAGGTCAAATGGGGACCAGGTAGGCTACAAGATATTACAGGTACAGTTTTAACAAGCTCTGCTTACCCTGGAAACACTCGACGACACAACACTGCTGTAAACAATTTTCATCCCTCAGTAAAACATTTCATTGATATCAACGGAAATATATTTTCCATGTGAGGTATATATAGAGTATAGCCTATAATGAATGGTCAAATGGAGACCAAGTTGGTGAGACTAAATCGCTAGTTCAGTTGTTAACAAGCAATGCTTATCTTAACAGCACTTCACGATACGCCAATGTGAACATTTAATACATCATTAATTAATGGGGAAGGATTTAAGAAAGTTATCAAGAGAAACTGTACTTGTATTATCCTTGATAGAGAAAGGAAACATCTATAAGGAAGAAAAAGTTCAATTTACATTGTAGCTATCGTGGATTAAGGATTGAATACAAAGTCACTTTGAAAATTACAATGAGGAAAGTACCCCTCGGTGAACCTGGTCTGAATTCGAAACTCAACTCATCATCATCATCTATGTCCAGCCTATTGCTGGGTCAGTTTATTAAATTTCCTCCCTCTTCCTCTATCCTGCCACCATTCTTCCTCCTTGAATTGCCTTCATTCTTCTCCTCTCACTTGAACACTTTCTGTTATCTGCTCCGCCCATCTCTTACTTAGCCTCCCTTGCGGTCTTTTTCCTACATACATAATCTCCATCTTTATTTTTGGCATCCTCTCCTTCTCCATCCTCATTGCATGTCCATACCATCTCATTCTTGCTTCCTCTACTATCTCATGTACTCCCTGTACCCCCACTCTTTCCCAGATAACTTCATTCCTAATCTTGTTTCTCCGCGTGACAGCTAACATGTTCCTCACACACTTCATTCCCATGGCCTCCATTTCCCTACTCTCTCTTACATTCAATGTTCATGTTTCTGTGCATATATGACAACCCTACATCTACATAAACAAAATACAATGAGAATCTTAGACCACTCGATCAACTCCACGGTTTCCCTCCAAATATTTATCTTAAGACCAATGCTCATATATCACACTATTGGTGACCGACCTCTTGGTCTAGTGGTCAGCGCCCATGACTACTGAAATAGAGAACCGGGGTTTGATTCCCAATGGTACCTATGGTATTTCTCCCTAAAGGAGAACTGTTCATATGGTCTCTATGGAATGGCTTATTAGGCTTAAGTTAGGTTTATGATTGCCATTAGGTCAACACCTCCCAACTGGGTGCGCTGTTTCATTTGCCATGTAAACTCTAACACGGCTAGCGGGCTCATTTTCTCTAACAATCCTCATTAATACAGTCACGTTGAATAACCCTTGAACTAAAATCCACAAATTAAATAACCCTCTTAACATAAAATACACAAATACAGAGTGGAGTTGAAACACTTAGACGATCTATGTTGAGGAAAGTGATCGACAACTTGCTAGGGTTTACCTGACATCTGGTGGAGATCATCTGAGTGAAATTATCTTCAAAAAGTGGAAAAGTGTAGTGTGTAGTTTGTTTTATATAGCCAGTGGATATTTATTTTTAAATTAAAGTGTTAATTTTCAAGTTACTAATCATCTAATTGTTTCGGCCACACCTTATATAATCATGTTAAAATACACTCACTAGATAACAATTGCATCAAGATATAAAAACAGAATAAATAATCTTGAAGTACATCCAGAATTTTTAGTCTATCATTTCAACACTTTGATTTATTATTCGTCAACTAGCTTTCAATTGATTAAAAAAAAAGATGATACTACATTAAATATCTAAACTCATCTTCACATCTGTCAATCCACCGAAGGCAATCACTATTCAATTAAGAAACAGCTTGTGAAGTTCCCGCTATTAGCTTCAAGAAATGTTTTTATTTGTCAATAACTAACACAAACTAAATTGCAGAAATTAACTATTTATCAAACTCGAGACAGTTTTACGTTCTATCAGAGAAGGTAAGTTACAGGTTTCGATGAAGAAAAAACATATTTAGCTTTTAGTTATGGAAAATTAAATATTCAACATCGATGATTACGTGACATAAGCCGTCGATATTTATGGTCTCGTGATTGCTAGGCCAAGGTTCAAATCCCGGCTGGGTATGTATATTTGATTTTTTTTCTTAAAGTTTCTACCCTTCCACTACGCAAAATAAGTCACATTTTCTCTGAATTTTACCTTTCTTATTCCTACCTCATTAATATAAATGTTCGGCTAACACGGATAGTTAGAAATACGTGGTACACGTACACAATTATATGACTACTCTTTAGAGAAAACTTATATTTTATCTGTGGTTTAAAATTTTAAACATGTTTAATTTATTCAAGCTACACTATTACATTGGTTGAATATTAATAGTATACACGTTTTATTATTTAGTGCCAATATTAGGCATAGCCCAGTTTTACTTATATTATTTATTTGAAAGTCTTTGAATATAATTTCAACTCAATTCATTAAGATATCATTCTGAAAATTGAAAAATGACACCTGGACACGGGAATCGAACCCAGGTGTCATTTTTCAATTTTCAGAATGATATCTAACTGAACCAACTACCATTAATATAGCTTCGGCTATTTACACTTAATCAATTCATTAAGGTGGAATGGAAGGAAACGCGAGAGAGGGCCAGTTTTTTTGGGGTGCAGTTTCTATGGCCCAAATAAATAAAATATTGCTCTAGTACAAAAAAAGAGTTTAATTTTCTACACCTGGTGATATCAACAGTTATTGAATATCTGTCATGATCATGATGGCATTATCTAACAAACTTTTTAAATTAAAAGAAAAAGTTGTCTTTAAATTTCAGAACACCCTTGACAGGTATTCAAGAAATTTTGAGGTCACCATGTGAAGAAAATTAAATTCTATGTTTGTACTGAAGCAATATTTTATTTATTTTTCCAAAAAAAATGTTGCCATAAAAACTCGCGTCCCCTTCCATTCCACCTTAAGTCAATCTAATTATTAAATAATCATATAAAAATTGAAATTTGACTATTTTATCAACGCTCGGAACAATATAAAGCTTTAATGTATTCGTTTCATTCTAAGTTCTCCCCAACATTTTACGGGTGAACATGGCTCAGCCCAATCGTTTATGAAACCCAGTTTCGAATTCAGTCTGAGGTGGATATGGGGGATCCATATGGGGATAAAAACGACAGCTGATTCGGAGGGATGTAAGCCTACTTTACTAAAAATTACCTCATTTATATTAAGTTACTACACCAAATTAAATAGTAAAGCACAACATTAAATTAGCATAACTATTTTTACAGAAAAACATTGTGAAAATTCTAGTAAGGAACTTTATTCAACATTATGATTAGTTTTATAGAATATCAAATATTAGAAAATTATCTCTTATATTTTAAATCAGTTTATAATTTAAAGTAGCCTCCATTCAAGCAAAGCACTATATTTTAATTAATATTACACTAACCAAATAAAATATAATTGCCATGTGAAATTCTGTGGTTTAAATATTTAATTGGTTTTATAAATATTATATATTAGTTTTAAATATGTAAATAAAATATATGTTAAACTTAATTTATATTTTAAAACACTATTCTAGCCTCCTTTGTTTTATTTTTATTCATTAATACGGTAGGTTAGTAATTTCAATAATAATTATAATATTCAAAATTAAATCATCCATTGAATAGGGTTTGATTATAATTTATAGCATTTTGACGGAGTTATTGTTATAATTTTTTTATCACATGCCATACGTTCGGGCTAATGTTTTAATTACGCTGATGTGTTAAGGGTAAGGAAGTATACCTGCATTGGCGTGGAAGGAGAGGGTAAACTAATTTAGTAAAAACATCCATTGTAAATTCGATCTGGATTCGAACCCCAATCTCACTGTCATTGGCAAATCTGTCTATTATGAGAGCTATGACTTAGATCATTCGACCACCAAAGCGGGATGGCCTGCAATTAAATTACATATACATACATAATTCAGTGACATTTGTTATTTACTATAGTAATTATTACTAATAAGATGTTTGAGTAATTATAGTACCGAAAAGCTTTCCCACCTTACTTAATCTATGGCACTATGAGCTCTAAAGTTGATTACCGCACTTACAAAATATTTCGTCTTTCCCTATCTTGAGCTATTTCTATCCAGTCCACTTCATTACACCCTATCTCTTTCGGGTCTATTCTAAGGTTATCTTATCATTTGCCTCTAGATATTCCCAATGGTCCCTTTCCCTTGGGTTTGCCAGTCAGTACCCTGAACAAAGTTCTAGATTCTACCATTTACGCTGCATGTCCTGCCCACCGTAATCTACGATACTTGATTACCCTAACAATGTCATTTGATAATTACAGAATATGTAGGTAATCTTTATTAACCTTGTATAGATAGGTTTTTTTTTCATGTAAGTTAAGAAACCACGTTTAGCACCTATCGAGAAAAATCGTTGAAATTATTGTTTTGTATATTCTGAGTTTCAAATTCCTTTAAAGTAACCGGTATGTCAACAACTTACTGACCGAATAATATCATGCATTTCCCGGCTGTATTATTTTCCTTATTTACAATCTAATATCATAAATATTGTTCCCGATTATGAGTCGGATTATGCGATGGCTCAGAATCTTTCTTTTTACCTAAGCAGCCAAATGCTTGGTCTCAATGGTTGTATATCCAAAGTTTGTATTTACGTACTTAATTCAAATGGGTTATTGAATAAAGCTCATTCCCTTAATCCTTGTAGCGCATATATCTTAAGTTACTGAAAGTTTAGTCTGATACTAGGAAATAAATCCTTTAACTCAATAAATAAAATAAGTTGTATTTGTTTACCACTGTGTTTACATTGACATTGAGAAATATACTTATAAATGCGACTATAATGGGCTCTATTGTGGGATATTTAATCCTATTGGGTCTCAAAATGTAATAATAATTATTTAATTTTCATTTACTCGGTTTTTTAAAAGTTGTTATTTATTGCTCGATATTTGTTTCACATAAGCCAAGGCAATTTATTTTTCAAACATCAACGGGATCCAACTAAATTCATAGGTTCCTAAACACTGTACAACTCAATATTATTTTATTTTTGAGATTTATTGCCTTTGTTTTAGCTCGTCGATAAATCTTTCCACGTTTTGTTTTGTGGAGAGTTGTGAGGAAATTGTCAATGGAAATAAATAATTCTAGATTTTATTAATGAAGGGGTTTAATAGGTCATAGTAAAAATGGTTGGCTTTGGAAAATATTGTTACTTGATCGTCAAGTGTAATAATATTAAGAATAATTAAATTAAGAAAAAAAAGCTTAACACAAAAGTTAATTTGTCAAAAAAAAAAAGTTTGTTCTAGTGCTCAAAAAAGAAAGATTAAAACAAAAATCAAAATCATTATATTTCAATTATGCCAAGACATTCACATAAAATTTCAAATACAATATTGCTCAAAGTTTAGATGTTCTTAACGCACTTTTTAAGCTCAAATAATTGGGATGAGTAAATTACGACAGATGAAAGTAAGTTTGCATAAATAAATGCTGTTGCTTAGTGAGAGGTGTCTTACTACCCATCCAGATTATTAGAATATTTACAACTATAGGTAAGAAATGATAAAATAGAAATTAGAGAAAATATAAGTACATAAGCTTACCTTTTTTTTTAGGAAAGACAAATCTTACTATAACCAGTTGGGATTTTAACCCCGATGTTCCCGACGCCATCAAATCAGTTCAAACGAGGTTTATGCTTTATACTGTACCCATTGATTCATTGGTAATACGTTTTTACTACCCAATTCGGTGGCCATATGGTCCAAGGCATCACTCTGGCATTAGATTAGACTGCCGATGACGCGGAGATCGAGGTTCAAATCTCGGCCATGTGTACTGTGAGGGGTCTTTCCAAAATGGTTTTCCACTCTCACTCCACGAAAGTTTGGGTACACTTTATATAAATATATTCTTTTTCATCCATAAAACCACTCTCGTAATTAGTTCATAAGCGTATAATCCGAACAGGTAGAAAGAGGCGGTGCTATAAAAAAATAAGGTTTTATTTCTTATGATATGTTAATCTAGTTTTGTTTTTCTCAAAAGTATTTCTCTTAATATACTAATAAACTAAACTTGCTGATGGTACAGTTATTTTATGATTATTTATATTCACTATCAAGTATCAAAGATAAGTTTGTTCTTTTACTTTATTGTAATGAGTCACTATCATTCATTGATTCACGACGGACGGCCTGTATCAGTCAGTTGTTCGGTCTCTCTGTTGTGGCAGTTGACCCGCCTCTGGTGTAGTCGACATAACAAGGACAGTATTTATTGTAATCTACACCAGTCAATCTAAGCCACTTTACCTTGTCATTCTAACACTTCGGGTAAAAAAGCGTTTATATCTTCCATTTCTGTGTTTGTTTGTCACCTTCATTTATTATTTCGAGGTTTTTGTTTGGGCTGCATACGTTCGATTAAAATACAAATTGAAAAATAAAGATATACTTTAAAATGTGTAAAATAAATCGTTCTATTTTGAATTTCTTACATAGAGAAAGTATTGCAATCGCGAGAATTTTTCGAACTCGAGATTATGATAAATCTTGAATTTGTGTTTTCCCAGAACCCCAAAAAGTGGGTTTTACAATTATCTTTGTCCCCATGTTTGTATATCTGTCTTTACCTTGGGCTACAGCCAAAATAGTTTAATAGATTTTGTTTAAACTTTATGTTGTCAATAGCTTAGGTATTTCTTAAATTTTTATTTTAGCCCTCAAATTAAGGTTAGCTTATTAATTAGTGGTTTTTGGAAAAAAATATTTAAAAAAAAGGCCATGCCAGTTTTGTTTAAAATGTATGTATTGGGCGTGTTTGACATGATAAATATAACTTAATTTTTTGGAGAAGTTTACAAATTTATTTTTTTAATTTAAATTTTTTAGTAAATGACTCTTCAATGGTTTTGTTTAAAATTGATATTTGGGGAGTGTTTTACACTAAAAATTAATTTGTATACTTTTTATGGGGGGAGACGCGAAGTTTAAGGGTAGCTTACTTAACTAATTTTTTGAAAGTTTTGAAAATTTGAAATTTGCCTAAATGGGTCTAACATTTGTGTTCTAGTTTTTTAACATCGCATATTACTACCCCTTTGGGCTATAAGTTTATGTAATAATTATGCTAATGGTTTTAGAGTTTAGTAAGGTTTTATTTAGAGGAAATGTATCCACATTTGCATGGAGGGATCGTGAAAAACCATTTTAAAAAACCCACAGTATACTAGACCGAGATTCTAATTTCGATCTCCCTGTCATCGGCAGTCTAGTCTACTGCGATAGTAGCGCGTTAGACCAAGCAGCCACCAAGTCCTTTATTATTAGGCCAATAAGAGTTAGATAAACACAGGACTTATAACGCTTTAGCCAGAAATGGTAGCTTCTGCGTTAGAGGACAAGAATAAACCTAAATAACGAATTATGCAACTAACACCAAGCCATGTTTCCCTAAGCCTGTATTAGGCCTACCTTACCAATGGGTCAAAGATACGATGAAATGCTATAGACTATTATTGGTAGAATTTCTTTGGATTTATTTGTTGAGATGATTGAAAATATATTAGTGAATAATTACGTACATAATAAAATATTATCTAACAAAGTCATGTTTCCCACTATAATTTGTTTGTTTTACTTATTTTTTCGTTATCATGAGACCAAAACTTTAACACTTTATATAGAAATTAAAATAAATTAGTTGCGTGTACTATTATTGATCAATTGAATAAGTGTAGGTTTATTTTTCTCCGGATGGATCTGGAGGAAGGAAGGACCACGCCTTCTACCATTTTAAACCATCTAATCCAATATAATAGATCAATGTAATGAGGGTAAGTTTTTTTTAAGGATGTGTACAATTTTTTTCTTGAATATAAGCTAAAACACTATTTAAGCTATTGGAGATGGAAATGAGGTTAATTTGGGTGAATGTTGTAAATAAGGCCGGAAATAAAACTACTGTTTCCATGTTCTTAGCCCGAGGATTTTAATCCTTGCTTGGATAAATAAGGGTGCTTTTTTCTAAATTATTTCTCTTTTCCCCTCACAAAAATGCGGATAGTTTTTTTCTAAATTCTACCTTAGTCATATCAACTGCCCTTGTCTAATTAGCTCTATGGCCTTAAGTAACTCGGCCACCAGAACGTAAGCTCGCCCTCCAACCCTATTCTGAGACACCCTACCTTCTATCGACGTCTTGGTATACCAAGGGGTCTTGTGTCTTCAGGTTTCCCAGCTAAAATTTTGTGTACAAGCCTGTGATCATCCAAATGCTCCACATTATAACACCACCTTATCCTGCGTGCCTTGATTATAATATGTTTGAGGGTGTATAACATATATGACATTATTCATTATGTAACTTTCTTCATTCTTCTCTGTGTTAATCCCTCTTAGTCTTAGTACCAAATATATTTCTCAGTACTTTATTCTAAGAAACTCTCAATTTAACGTCTTGGTACTGCGTGAGAGACCAAGCATCATATCCCTAAATAACAACGGGTAGGATTATAGTTTTGTGTGTTATCAATTTAATATTTCGATACTAAATACAAGACAAAAACAGTTTATAAATTGCCTGCATGAATTATGTTTTTGGTCTATTTTTGAATTGTATTCTTCTGTTAGCTTAGCTCTCAAGTATTTGAATTTGTCAACTTCTTCAAAACGCATGTGACCAACTGGCGATCTAAATGAATCCATTACTTTAGAATATATAGTTTTGACACACAGACGTGACTCTAGTCTCAAGAATATTTAAATGCTTATGATCTGTATGGATAGTGGGAAGAAAAAAAAAGAAAGAATGTGTCTAAAATTAAAAATCTATTTTTTGATTATAAGTTAAAAATATATTCAATGAAACCATATATTATTTCTAAGGGTTTTTTGTTACTCTATATTTCACATGCTATGAGCAATGATGGTTAATCTGATTCTGATCTACTTTCTTTCTTTTTTTTTTGCCCAAAGGCTACATGTCAGAGAAAGGCAGTGTAGACACAATATCATTAGCTACAAACAAATTACACAGATAACATCGTGGAATATAAAAGGTTAGTTTTGTCAACTCATAAACAAAATTCCTCCTCCCCTTACAGGTTAACTTATATTTTATAATCATATGTTGTAATGAGCATTCGCATACTGAATATATTTCATGAGCTATTTGTTTTGAAAGAGTGATTAATTATTTCACATAAATTGTTTCTGAAAGGTCTGTTAATAATTTAATATATAGTTACCTTTATCATATTTTGGTGAGGGGATCGGAGGGGGATGAAAACTAATTTATCAGATATAAAAGAAAGTAAATATCCGTTAACACAAAGAAAGAAAGAATATTAAAAAAAATAACACCTGCTTCGGTGGCAGCATGGTCCAAGGCGTCACTCTCACAATAGACTGTCAATGACAGAGAGAGAGCAAGGTTCGATTACCAGTTGGGTGTACTGAGGGTGGTTTTTCCATATTGGTTTTCCACTCTTCCTCACGCAAATGCGGGTAAATTTTATTTAAATTTAACCTTACTCATCCATAACTCATTAGCGTAATTAGTGAATATGCATATAGCCTGAACAGGTAGCAAGATGCGGCGCTAAAATAAAAATAAATTGTTGATAGGACATGCTAAAGAATTCAATTTGTATAGAGCAAAGAAACTTTTGAAATATAGAACACCTTATAATAACAACTTATTCACTTTAAAAAGATACTCCAGACATTAATTTAAAAAATACTCGTCATCTATGTAATGAAACTAAAATAAAAATCCTCTAAATTTAAACATAAAACAAATTAACACACTTAACAATCATAATTGCACACACTTTTTTTTAGATACTAATTGTTGTTTGCCATTTTGATGAGATCTGGTTTGCTCAAATTCACTAAGCGAGTCCGACAGGAGAAGTTTTTCAGTTAACATAGCATAGAAAACAATGATTAAAATTCGGACCACAAATTTAGAACTTGCCGATTGAACAGATGGCTCGGGAGATTGGTGTGTGAAAGGCAGAATAGGAGGGAGGCGTAAAAGTAACCTAACAAAAAAAAATCCATAGTAGAAATAACCTGTAGTAAAAGTTCAGGGGGATAGAAAATAAGTGAATGACAAAATTCGTTGCCCTACTTATAAAATCTTGTCTTTCTTATTTATATGGATATTTATTCTCAAAAGATAAAGAATTTCATTTCAAGACCAAAATTTGGTTTAACTTTCAAATGGTCAATAACTTAAGAACACTTGTTTCGAGGTATTTCTCATAAAAGCGAGCCAATGAATTTAGGTTTAATAAAGGCCTGCACTCAGATTGACCGAAGTTGAATTAAGTTTTATTTAGCCTTGTGAATCATACTAAAAATATAAATGAATCAGTGGTGTATACTGGATTGTGAAGTAAGGGATGGAGCTAAAAGTAATTTAAAGGGTATTTCTATGATACATTTAAAAGGTGAGAGGAACATTTTTTTATTAACATGAAATAATGTTTGTAGCAAGAAAAATATTCAGTAGGCCTATATTTAAGAGTTTAATGTTACATAACTGATGTAAAACTAAAAAATAAATCTAATGTATTATTTACAAGATCAACCAATTTTACTAAGCTGTAACCTAACTGTATAACTTTTTTTAAACTGAGAACTTCTAATTACTGTTCATAATTAAAAAAATAACAAACTTAAATCAAGGTACTGTCAGAATATATTCTGTACTATACATCCGTAGTACTTACTTTAAGTTTCATAGCATGGTTGTACAAATTTACTAGGCATTCAAAAAGTTTTAAACCCTTAAAAAGTAAAGTTTTTGCATATTAACTGAATTTTTTTCTTGTCGAAAGAAGAAAGTGATTTAAGCAAATTTTTAGTGAACAAGCGCACTCATTTTTCATGAATTTTGTAACTTTTATGTAATATGGTAGTGATTAAATCAAATATATTAAAATATTTTCTAAACCAACTTTGGAACAGACAACTACACCAATAAACTAAAATGTTGACTGAAATCCACACATATCCATATAAATAATTCAAATTGGAGGAGCTTAGTATCTATTTTGTCACTTGGAGCAAGTACATACTTATTGATGTTTTCAATTTCTGAGTATATGTATACTTAAATGTATGGATACTATCATTAAGTTCTGGTTTAATATACATTTAGTTTACTTGTTGCTATCAATGAGATCATGTTTCAAAATAGGGTAGTGACACAAAAATTATATTCGTGAATGGTTTTGGCAAAGTTTGCCAGTCTCTTACCTCTGGCCATGATCTAACCAACTTATCCCTTAATTTTTGTTTTTAAAAAGAAATACAAATACAGGAGATTTTGTAAGTGAAAAAAAAAAATCGTCCCAAATGATATACAATAATAGGCGTGCCCACACTTGCGTGGAGGGAGAGTGGAAAATTATTTAGTAAAATCTACCATTATTACATCCGACAGGGATTCTAACCACGATCTTTCCGTCATGGGCAGTCCAGTTTATTACTAAGGGGGCGCTTTAGACTATTTGGCCACAAAAGTGAGTCATTATATTAAATAAATGCTCACATTTTTGGTGATTTAAATTGACCTATAACTGAATTTTTTTGGTGTTTCATAAATTAAAGTAGTAGTCTCTTAATATTTTATTTTATATATACTTGAAGTTATATTTCAATATTAAGTTTAATATTATGACAATTTCATTCACTAATGAATAAATGATTATGTATAGTTCTATATAACATGAACACAATATTAAGCACTTATCAGATATTTACAAATATATAATATATTTCTCCAAGCACTTATTATAGCAAGATTAAATAGGATTAATTTTTCTATATATTTTATATAGGCTATTTAATTTAATGGTATAATCATAGTATTTAATACGAGGCATTAAATCTTTTATCTTTTCTTTTACTGATATATAATTTTAATTTATTTTTAATTAATAACAGATTGAATGCTAAATCCAACTTTTTGATTCCTTTATTGTTAGTGGCAATATGACCAATTGACTTTTTCAAGTTGATAAGTTTTGTTGCAGATAGAACAATTGGAAAACTTCAAGAGCTTAAGGCAGGATTACGAGTAGATTGATGTTTAGAAGCGTATTCTGTGAATGGCATTAGGAATAATTATAGACTATTGAATATACCCATCAGGAAAGATTAAAAAACCAAAGAGGGACTTAATGAAATAATTAGTGTAGGTTGCAATCAATTCCGTGAAATATGTTAAAATTTTGTATAACTACGCAATAAAGGCATTTTTACATTCACGTGACTCCTTGAAGATAAAAATTATTGTGATCATTAAAAAAAATCCGTTTTTTATGGATGATGACGTTTCATGACACCGTGCATCCTAAAAAGTGGTTTTCATGATGGCATCTGCCTGTGTGTTTGTGTGTCTGTATCTTGGCCTAAAGCCAAAACCATTTTACCGATTGGGTTAAGCCAGAGTTCACGGAAGTAGCTAGCTAGCCTTTAAATTATAGGAGGTTTTTTAGTGGCAAAAAGAGAAAAAAAGCAATTCAATATATAGCTAATTATTTAATTGGCATTCAAAGGGGGTTATTATAAAGTTTATTATTTGTATATAGGAGAGGTCTTACACATATATTACTGAACAATATTAGGTTGAGCTGGGGTTAGACACTGGATTGATGATCTTTTGTTTAAAAAATAAAGATAAGCCACGTTGTTTCCAAAGCGTATATAATTAGATAGATAGTTTCTCTCCAAATGCATGGAAAGTAAAGGATTCACTAGGTTTATCGAAATACGTGCGTGCTGCAGTTACAACTGAGAAGGATATACTGCCAGTCTTCTCAAGATAAATCACAAATAATGACTCTGGGAGAGTTTGACGTATTTAACTTCCAGACTATATTTGAACGTGACAATGGCTCGTTAGGCTAATCAATAATCATCCAAAAATATCTACCAACTTTTTTTATATATAGGCTTGGTGGATTGGTTTCTACAATAAAGGTTTGGTTAAGGGTGCAATTTAGATTTTAATTGGTTACTGACTTTACATTTTAAAATAGAAAATATTTAAATTCAAACAACTTGGATAAAAACTGAGTTTACATATAACTCAAACGGTTAGTAAGACGGAATGCTAAAAAAACCAAACGTTCATCGAGATAATAATAAATTAACTAAATATTTCTGATGCAGTATGCGTGTGTGCCCAATTTCAATTTTAATCTAAAGATCCAAATCTCAAATAAGAAACAAATACACATTCCTTAAACTTTTTGTTTTTAATTCCTCATAATTTATTTCAACTTTCCCTATAAATTAACCACATTTTAAAAACTGGTTTGTTTATTTTCTTTATTTTTAAATTAGAATTTAAATTGTTCATTCATATTTAAATTTTCTACTGTCCATGGTTTGTTTTGTTTATTGTTAAGGTATATTTGTCTCGATAGCTTTATAAAAGATTGTATTTAAATGTTGGTATTATTTTACCTTCTTATAAACATAAAATAATAATAATTTTATATATATATATATATATAAATACCAAGATCTGACTACATGGGAAACGAAACCAATTTTTCTTATTAAGTGAAAAGCTAGTTAAACCGAGGTAGTTAGGAACCAAACCAATCCAACCCTATATCAACATAAAACTAGTAATAAGGCTTTCAACCATTTTAAATTATTCATAATACCCTCTTTATTTTTTATGATTTTTCTCTAGAAATTCATTTTATACCTTCTCCGCTAAATATTAAAAACATCACCAAACTCGTTTATATTAATGAATTTTTTATCTCTTGTTTGGTGTTGAAGCTTTACCAGGATCGAAATACTCTACCCGATGATATATATATATATTTGATGATTAATAAAACACCTTCATGTAGCTGACAAGACAATATTACGACATCACGTGTCGCTTTGTCAAAATAAAACATGCGATGTGGGACAGCTAGACTGCATATACACGTGTCTTGCGTGAACTATGACCTCTATCTCTAAGCACGCTTACCAACCAGACAACATTTAATTTCTTTAAAGGTAATTTTGTCCCACCAGGGAATAGGCTGGTCTAATTCGACCATTGGCAACAATGCTCGCAGTTAAGGTCACTTAAGCTACTTTAATAATTTTATTATTCATGTACTGAAATGTCATTTAGTAGATTGACGTAATTTTCACATCTAATTTGATTGAATATTAATTTGAAATTAGCCTAGAAAATTGATAGTCCACATATGTTTAATACTATACCGTTGATAAAGTACCACTGAAATATACAAGCCTAGTCTTTGATTTAATAAAACATTAGTCACTTGCTCTTTGGCATTAGAAACGCGAAAGTTTATTGCCGCACCTGCAAAAGAATGTTACCTATCCATATCTTGGAGCTAATTCTAACCATTCCACCTCATTACACCCTATTGCTTTCAGGTACTTTCTAATGTTACACTCCCATCTGTGCCTAGGTATTCCCATTAGTTTTGCCAGTCAGTACCCTGAATATGGTTTTAGATTCTCCCATTCACGCTGCATGTCCTGACCACCGTAATCAAAGAGACTTGATTATATTTGCAATGTCTTGTGATGAATACAGGGTATGTAATTCAACATTAGGTAGCATCTTACACTACCCAGTATCCTCATACCTTTTTAGACCCAATATCTACCTAAGCACCTTATTTTCGAACAACCTAAAAATTGTTTGTCATGTAAGGTAAGAGACCATTACTGAAATTTAGTATACTCGTGTTATTGATAAACACTAATACATTGTTTTAAATGAAATCTTTTGTTTACTCTATTAGTATTTTAGTTACAGGTAACATTATTCCAAATAATTTGCTTTGTCAATTTTCCTTGTGATCTAATAGATAAAAATAATATTTTAAAATTACTTGAAAATGGTACATTGGTCCTGAATCGCTTCTTTAATAATGGTTATTAGCTAATTATTTAAAGGCTAAAAGAGTGAAAAAGTACAGTAAAAGAACGCTATTCATACTATCCTGAAGAGAGAATTTAAAATTATTTTGATTAGTTTTTTCACCAATCTCACCACCTGTTTGGGCTATATATACGCAACCATTAGTTTGAACACATAAGTTCATTGAAAGTAGAGTTTGCACTCTTTATCTGCTCGATTAATTTAATAATATTTTATTGCTTCATGATTATTAAACTGTGATCGTAACAGTAAAGCACGTATCATAACACACAGTATTATTATTAGTATTAATAATAATAATAATAATAATAATAATAATAATAATAATAAGTGAATGTTAAATAAGTTTACTCACACTCATTTTTTTTTATTTTTTTTTTACAAAATTAGGATCGAACTAGTGCGTCTAGCAAGGGCATGAACAGCTTTTATATGAATGTATTTATTATTAAAATTAAAAGTGAAGTGTTTATTACTTGAATATTAATTGTTTATCAACAACGAATAATATAATAATTTTTATAACCAATGCTATTATTGTATCAGAATATTTCAACACATTATTATTTAATAAAATAAAAAACAATTAATCTGAGATAGTTGTATTTTACTCCAAGTAAAATACTACACGAAAAATAAGTCTAGCCAAAAGAGCCTCAAGTAAAAATATAATTAGTCACGTATTACAGGAGGCAAACCATTTCCTGCTTTTGACCACTTTGTTCATGTATGAATTATTAAAAGTAGCCCCATAATTATATCCACCACCATGGTTAAGAGTGTCGCTTATACATCGAGCCACACTTTTTCCATTAAAAATGCTGTGGTGACTTTTTTTTTTAGATGTTAAGATAAGACAACATTCTTTTGAGTCTTTTCGTATATTCCGTGGATGATAACAAATAATTATTTGTTTTAAAATATTAATTAATTGTTTACAAACAAATTATTTTTACTTGATCATTTAGTATTTTTATTATCATCATTATTATCGCTATCTAGCTCCATTTGTCCGTTTACAAGCCTCTTCCATCCCTTTCGATCTCTGTACATTTCTTCATCTTGGGCCTGGTTCCACTCCAAGCCTCTGCTCTTTACATCTTGCCTCACTTGTTCAATACCTCTATTCCTTGGTATTTCTTTGGGTATTGTAATCTTCAATTCTTTATCTAGCCCTACATTTATTTGCTCTTTCAGCATCCATTAGTTTTACAGGTCCAAACCATTTCAGGCGAAACTTGAAAATCTTTTCACTTAGTCGTTCTTTTATTCTTGTTTATTGTCTTATATTTTTTTGTCTATTATTATTTAAGATGACATTTACTGATTTGAACACACACAAAATAAATTATTTTAAATATCTTAAATGTTTATTTTTATTTTGGTGGCACTTCGTTGGAATATAAAGCTATTTCAAAACATTTGTGAATTAGAGAAAAGTGTTTCGATGTAATCTAAAGCAACGATGTCATAGGCCTATAATTCGTTTCCGTCCTTCTTTATTTTGAAATAATTTATGTCAAAAATAGTTAAACATTAAGTAAGTTCTACTTTAGCATTTTTATTTTGAAGTTTTTCCGCCAAAGACCTAAGCTTTAGTAAATATGAGCAACCTTTTTATGTAACAATAAAACTATTGTGGAAGATCTCTAATAATATATGTTTCAGAACAATGAATTGATAATTTATGAAAGCATATAATTTAACCCCACAAAAAGAAATGCTAAAAATAATTCAAACATAGTAGAAGCAGCCTTAACAACCATGGCGTTATACATGCTAATTTGAAACTAATCCCCTCTTTGTTTTTTCCTTTGATTTCTGTCTCGTCCATCTCCCTGTTTATTTCTCTTTCCTCTTTCTAGTCTAGACTTGAAAAATCCAAGCTTAGTCCAGTCTAGCTGATAATATAAACCACTTGCTCTGACGATAGCGATGATTCCCACTTTTCCAAACACGGCTTTCTCAGCTCTTTAACGACATTGTTTATTCTACGAGCTTTATATGATTCGACGTTTTATTCCAGGGTGAAAATCTGACTTCCATTTACTAACCCCGAATTTTTCTTCTCCTTCTTTTATCGCTTGACGTAAGACATGGTATCCAAGCATCCGATGGAGAAGGTCGATTTACTTTGGGATAAAAAAGAAATCCTTCAAAAGAGTGATCGTTTGGTGATAGCCACTCATATAAAGAATAGTTAATATATAGAATTACATAATACAATCAATAGGATATGAAGGTTAGAGGGCAAGAAAGGGAGAAAGTCACATTACACCCGATTTCCAGGACAACTTTTATATTTCAAACACCCGCCTCGGTGGTGTAGCTAGCTAACGCGCTAGTCGTGTTGAGCTCGACTGCCGAGGACGGGTAGATCGAGATTCGAATCTCGGCCGTGTGAACTGGGAGTGGTTTTTCCTAAATGGTTTTCCACTCTCCCTCCACGCAAATGCGGGTTCACTTCCTCTATAATCAACCTTCCCAATTCCTAACACATTAGCGTAAATAGTACTTAAGCTTATAACCCAAACGGGTAGTAAGACGCGGTGCTAAAAAAATAAAATTAAAATATATATTTCAAACCTCATAAGGATCCCAATAAATACAATTTTAAATGAATTTAAATATGACAGAGACGTCTTTTAACCACAATCTAAAGTGTAATAAAAAGGTATCATGATTGTCACACAGATGGATGCACTAACTCAATTTGAGCTAAAATTTGACTTTTTCCTGTTTTACCCTGTAACTTGATATCTAATTTGATAAACTTTTACACAGGTTTGTACACAATACTATATACATTCTAATATAATCTAAAATTATTTTCGGAAACTATTTGTATGTGATTTTCAACACACACACACTATACCTAAAACCCGCTTCGGTGGCCGTGTGTTTTAAGGCGCTACTCTCGCAGTAGACCAGACCACCAATGACAGGTAGATTGAGGTTAGAATCTCTGCCTGGTGTACTGAGGGTGATTTTCCCTAAATTGTTTTCCACTCTCACCCTCTCTCCAAGCAAGTGTGGTTACAGTTCTTCTAAATATAACCTTTCAAATCCCTAAAACCACTGGCGTTATTAGTACATATGCGTATCACCCAAACGAGTGGTAAAATGCGGTATTAAAAAAACCACACCTTAAGTTCATTTTGGAATCTTCTAGAATCTCTTGCTCTCGTAAAGCTTAAAATATACATTTTTGCTGAATGGAGTTTGAACTAGAGGCTATTGGAAACAAATCACACCTTCTCATTCTATAACACATCAAGTAATTTGAGCCATTGAAAAATACTCTTAGAGTAAAAACTAAAAGGAAAAACTGTTTTTTATGCAAGGCGTATGAATGCTAGCTTATATAAAGATTTATTTAAACCTAATATGGTTCAAAATAATCTTTGTCCCATACAGTTCTTATTTAAGACGTGAAACAATTCCCAGATACCCGATTTGAACTAAAATGTAAAGGACAGTTTATATATTTTTTAACACTTTTAATAAGTAAACTACTTATGTTAATTTATTTCAAAGAATCAAATTGAATTTATATTTAGCATAATGTAAAATAATGCGCTAACACCAATTTTGGAAGAAAAAAATATGTCAAAAGTTTTCAATATCCTTAGATCATACAAACATTTCCATTAATTTATTTGCCAAATTTACTATTTTCAAAACATGTATTTTATCACTAATAAAATTCAGCGGGTAGGGGTACACGCACCACAGTTTTGGAAACACTTGAATAGAGACTCGTTTCGAGAACAAAATAATACATTATCAAGATAAGGGAATAAGGGAAATTTCATAAAGTGATATTGTTTATTTCTCGTTAACACTTACGTGTGTGCACTGTATATTTTCGATCTTGATAATAATGGAACACGCACAGTAAACGATTCAATAATGGTGACTATATCTGAATAAGTCATATCACTAGTTTACCATTTAGTTTATGTAGGAAAAAAAATGTGTGGGACGTGCTTCGATAATCACATGGTCTAACGCGTTACCCTCGCAGTAGACTAGACTGCCGATGACGGGGAAAGAAAATTTGGGTCTTAGTCGAATGTATTGAGGGTGGTTTAAAAAAAAGTTTTCTATCCTCCCTCCATACAAATGTGGGTACACTTTTTTACATTCAACCTTCCTCAGCCCTAATTCTTTAGAGTAACTAGTACATAATCGTACAATCCTAACGGGTACTAAGAAAAAACCATGTGTGGGAGTATTTATCTGAACACATAAAATAATAAAATAAATCATAAAATAAATCATTTTGAGTTTTATTTTGTGAGCCACTTCTTTAAACCTGTCCAGGCTATCCTCATATTTACACTAATGGTTTGGGGATAGGTAAAGTAGAACTCAATGTAAATGTGTCTACATGTGCGTGGAGCGAGAGTGGGAAATTATTTAGGAAAATAACAGCCTCAGTATACTCAACTTAGACTCGTATACCAATTTTCTTGTCACTGGGAGTTCAGTATTTTTCAAGAGTGATGCCTTGGCCCATTGATCCGCAAACGGTGTGCCACGGCACACTGGTGTACTGAAGCGGTGAATTAAGTGTGCCGTGTGGTCACAGCCCCAAGCGCCACGCGTTACTGTTCAATAAAAACTCGAAAAAAAATATTCTTTAAATTTAAAAAAGACAACCTTGACACAGGAATTGAAACTGGGACGTTTGACTTGGTATGCCAATGCTCTAACCACTGAGCTATTCAGGAATCGTCCCGTACTCAGGGTCTTCTGCATTCAAAATATTTAAAGTCAGAATAAAGTTGGTACGAAAGGCAGCCGTATGTCATCCATATTTCTTACTTACTCGTATTTACTATTTTTTTTAATACACATGATGTTATTAAAAGGTTTCTTACGAGGTTATAGTTATTGGTCTATCCAAATTACTACTGTGTGTAAAAGAAATGTTTCCAAATGTTAAATAAACTGGCACAGAAAAAGAACTTTAACCTTTAATCTTTGAACATTAGGCTATAGGCTACTTTCCTTATTCTGATCTACCATACAACCGTTGGACTGGGTGTGTAATCCATTTTCTGTTTCCGTGGCTTGTACCCAAAATAAAACAATATACCGCAAATAATTTAGGCTAATTGAGAGTACTGGTAACTTAAAAAGGTTTTGCGGAGCACTACATTTGCTCATAATTTGTGCTGTTATGGGTGCTGCCAACTTAATGGACCTATATTTAATTCATATAGGGATTAATAAAGTATAACTTATAAATAGAGTTGGGTCGAATCCACTAATTTATGAATCCGAATCTCTAATTTATCTTCGAATCCTGAATCTCGAATATGAACCTAAATAAAAAACTATGAAAATACAAATAGTAACTAAAAGTTAACATTCTTTTTTATAATCCTTTCATTATAACATTCATACTACCAGTTAAGTGTTAAACTACTGATCTGGAGCCTGGTTGTTATGTTTATATTATAATCATAATTGGTTCTGAACCATCAATAAGCAATAATAGAGCTCTAATTCATATTTTAGTTGAAAAATTGCAAACAATAAAAAAAAAGAATTTTAATTTCGAAACAGAAATTTTTAGAATCCTAAAATCTCGAATATCCTTAAGGATTCAAGGGTCCCACCCCCTACTTATAATAAATTATAATAATAATTTACCTTTGTGTGGGTATAGAATAAGAAACCTTCAAAGAAAATTCACCTCAATACACCCAACTGGTATTTAAAAACCCCAGTTTATCAAATTTGGGAAAAACCACCCAGCAGAGATTCGAACCTTGATCTCACCCGTCACAGTAAATCCTCTTATGATGAGACTAATGCCATAAATCGTGTGGCCATTGGTTGTGAACGATTGGTACTCTGCGCCGACCTTTCAAGTTACAAGCAGATTTTTTTTTATTGTTTATAATTTGTTTCTCTATAATCTATTGTCTACGTATCACTGTAATGATGAGATCCTGATTTCCTTTATATATTTTGTTTGCTGAGGAACGATCATTGACAGTCCAATTATGACCGGAACTGGCCTCTATCTCAAGCCTATGACGTCACAGTTCCATCCCTCTATAGTTGTCGTTCAGACCATCCCTCACTCACCTTTTCCTGCAAGAACACAAAAACAAACGGTTTGGGGTGCATTGGCCAATATATGTTCACGAGATTCAAATTAATTTTATATTTCATTATTATGAACTGCATATAACAGTTTGTTGTTTGGTTGTTAATGGTCACTTTTACGTTAATTACTAATAATAATATTGTTTATTTACCATTCTAGAATATTCAATAGGTTTAGTGAATTAATTTGGTCTTCAGTGGTCAAATGGTCTAAGGCATCACTCTCAAGTTTGACTGGCTTGATGAAGATGGGGAGATCGGGGTTTTAATTCCGGTTGGGTTTACTGAGGGTGGTTTTTCCTAAATGGTTTCACACTCTACTTCCAAGTAAATGCAGGTAGATTACCCTAAAATGCTTCCTTCTTCAACTCTAATCTAATTAGACTAGTTATTATATATGCATGTAACCTGAAAGGTACAGTGATTTAAAAATAAAATTTATTTGTATCAAAATTTGATGTAAATACACGTTTTAATGACTTGCTTCAATAAGTTGCGGCAGAAGGGAGCGCGAGTAATTTTATAGTTTTTATAGCATCAAATTTTTTGCCAAAATAAATCAAACATTTCTCCAGTAGCAACATAGAGCTTAGTTTTATGCACATGCTAATATCAACAGATCTTGGATAGCTGTCAAAGGTGTCCTGGAATTTTGTCAAAACTTTTTAAATAAAGAGAAAAAGTTTTGACAAAATTCCAGGATACTCTTGACAGATATTCAAGATCTGTTGATATTATAAGCGTATAACCCGAACGGGTAGTAAGACGCGGTGCCAAGTATTATTATTATTGTTGATATTATAATGTGCAGAAAACTAAACTCCATGTTGCTACTGGAGAAATATTGGATTTATTTTAGCCAAAAAATGTCAACTCTATAAAAACTAAAAATAATTGCTCTCCCTTCTGCCGCACCTTGAGGGATTAAAAAACCAAAGTTTACTCTTCGTAGTAAGTTTAAGTATCTATTTTTACGTCTAAATAGTACCAGCCAATCTTTAAAATAATAAATTTCTTTTTTATTACTTGGTAAGATCTATCATTAATAAAACCTGGCTTAGGGCTTGAAAAAATATTCAACGCTAAATATTTTGAGTATTCTTAACGTATTCATTTTCTAATCAAATGAAACACTTATAACTTATATGAAAAAAGTATTGTATAAGATTTGCTACACTTTATTTTGTACATCCAATAATCTTCTATTGAAAGTACTTATAGCCTAATCAGCCCTAAATTCTTGGTTTTCATTTTATTGAACAATTTGATTTCAAACAATCCAAATTCACTCTCTGTATTTTGCTTGAGTTGTTACGTTAAGTTATATGAATCCTGATCACACACATTAGTTATTTTACGTTAAGTGAATCTTAATTGAACGTTACGTTATTTGAACGTTAAGTTGATTGTGATCATAGTATTATTAGTAGATATTTTTAGTTTTTAAAAAGTGAGTAACCGTTTGATCCAGAACAAACGGTTTGCCCCACTGACTAGGTGTTTCAACTCTCCCCTGTACGTCCGGGAAGAGCAGTATTTCCGGTTGATGCAAGTCAAATATGAGCCGGAGGGTTACATGAACACGAGTGACTGATTATTTTTAATAAAATATGAAAGTGAACTCTTTCACAAACGTGAAAAATATTAGGAGTATGGCGTGTTTTGGAAGGGTCGTGACATTCGCTGAGGACTGGCAAAGGACTGATGACGAATTCACAAGGCCGTATGTAACAAATACGTCACATTTTATGATTTCTTTTATGTATATGGCTAATTTTTTTTAAAAACAGAAAACAAGTAATACTCAAACTACTTTCTTCCTTGACAAAGCTACCAGGTTTGTACTAAATCACAGTCTAAGATCAAACATTTTGTAATTTTTTATGAAAATATAAAGATTGATACCTTTTTTAGAGACCTTAACTTTTAATCAATGTTGGTGGTCAAAAGTGGGCTTAAAAAATCAGTGTTAATGCCGGGATCAATATCAACTTGACGTTCACTTAAATTTAACAGAACGTACCCGGCACAGATTTATCTGATTGCCAAACCCTTCCTTCACCTCTGACAAGACGTGTATTAATCACAACTTGTGAATGTGTGGAATGCCAGGCATCCACCGTGGTTCGGATCCCACGTTAAACTGTAGGTCTTCCATTTCATCTCACAATCACCCTACCATTTAAACATTAGCGTAAGTGCGTATAACCCAAACGGGTAGTAAGACGCGGTGCTAATAATAATAACAGAACGTAACGCAGTGTAAAGTTTCTACTCATGTTTTTAAATAGAAACTATCACGATGCAGTTAAACTAACGTTCACTTAACGTGAGAAAACTTTCACGTTACGTGAACGTTAACGTGTTCTAGCCAGCCAATAATTTTGCAACCCACGTCAATACGGCTATTTAGTAATTTATTTGTTGATTTATTGAATGTAGACATTTTGATATAGTTTGCCCTCGTCTACACAGATACGTCTGAGCACATGTGAAAGTTATGCTATTTTTTGGGCTTTCTAATCATTTCTCTCTTAATTTTTTTCCGACGCATGGGCATATTTTCTATGTTTGATAAAAACATTGATTAGAAACGTGAATTATTCTGTATAATAGACGGATGATAATTTTTCTAATTCAGCCATAATTTTGTTAATAATAGCCATGGATATAGAATAAATATATTTATTTTGATGGTGAGAATTCAAAAGTAGTTTAATTGACAATTTTTTCATGTCTAGAAATTGTAGGTACATTAATAAGCTTTAATATTGAACATATTAGTAAACAATTAAAAAATATGGTGTAAGTAACGTAGGTTAATAGTAATGAAGAAAACTATTTCAATTAACTAATTACTATTAGCCTACGCTCCTTACAACATATTCTTAACGAATAAAATGATTTCAATTAACTAATTGACTAATTGTAATCATTTTCTTGATTATTAATATTTAATATTGAAACTCTAAGGAAGTAGGTCTTTATTTATTTTATAGTGTCACACGAATACACATGTTTTAAAGACATTAAGGATTTTAATTTTGTGTGTTTGAAAATGGTCATGTTGTTTAAAATTTATAATAAATCCTTAAATAAATTAGTCTTTAGTTAAAGTTTTATTTACATCATTTGAATCAACCCTTAAATTCGTTATGTTTTAACATTTTATTTTTTTCGGCAATAATTATTGTTAATCTTTTGTTGTTTAATACAATATGTGAATTTTCGAAGATATTATTAAAATAAGATACCATTTTAAATGGGCATAGATAAAACTATGTTATATCTGTAAATTCAATACAAGCTTTTTAATTAGTTGTTGATAGTGTTAGTTTCAATAATGTAATTCTTAAAATACTGTTTATATTGACAGAATTAAAAATAATGTGTTTTATTAAGTTTTTTTTGCACGACACAAATTTAGTCAAACCCTTGAAAATAAAAAAAAGCTTTCAAAGACTGGTAGAAACGCGAGTAAGTATATCAAAGAGAGAAGAATAGAAATTTGTATGAAATCCAATAAAAAAATTAGGGGGAATAATTTAAGGAAGAGGTTCAAAATCCATCCTACTACACATCCAACATATAGGTCTACTCAACTTAAGAGCATCTTATAGAGGTTTGTCATGATAAAGAATACATCAAACTCATCGTGTGTGTGTAGGCTATAGGAAGGGTTAGGTGGGAAAACGGGGTTCACATTTCAAAGGAAGAAATTGAGGAAAAGGATTTCTCGCGGTCGGAATAAACTCTTTGTCAAAAATATATTCTCACGTGTATCGTTTTTCCATTTAACTTGTCTGGCATATTTGAACAAATTTAAGTGATTGTGCTGGGAAGGTTTGTGATCCTGCGTTCAAATATGTTTACAGTTTAGTGGGAGGTGCTAGAGATTCTGGTAACTGTAAATATACAACTTTTATAACACATTTAACGTAGGAGTGGTTTAGAGGGAGTTCGTTGCATACCAGCGCCGAGACGCCACAAGGTCTAGGTGTAAGTTTATTATACCTAGCTCAAATCATAGATTCAGGTATTAGATATTCAGACTCATCCGAAACCTTAGCAAAGTCGATAGCGTGTCTGCCTACTGAGCTATGTGTCCCAGGTTCAATTCCCAACATGGCAGAAACTTTTTTCATTGATCAAATATGGGATTACCCTTTCACGTTGATAAATTAACGGCCGGGGACTGGATGTTGCGTCTGTCCTAGTCTTAAGTTAGATGTATATGAAGCTACGACAGACTTAGCCAGCTTGTAGTGGAAAATATATGGTTTGTATAAAAAACTGACCCAGGCCATAGGCTGGAAACAGTAATGGATGTAATGTAATATCCAGAATTACTTCCCTGGGATGTTTCTTTACATAGCGTGGCCGTTTATATATTTTTCTTCGTTGTCACTGAAGACATTTACTTCAATCAACAAGGAACACTCGTTTCCGATTCAATTCAGATCCCGCTTTCTTGATACAACCATGCGTTCCATCCAGTACTTTTTTTTAGCACTACTTCTTACTACCCATTCGGGTTATACGGTTACGTAATATTTACGCTAATATATTTAGGATTAGAAAGGTTATTTATATGAATACTACCCACATTTGTGTGTAAGAAGAGTGGAAAAAACCACCCTTAGTACACCCAACCGGGATTCGAACTTCAATCTCCCCGTAATCGGCATTCTAGTCTACTGCGAGATTAGCGTGTTAGACCATGCGGCCACCGATGCGGGTCATCCAACACACAGCCTAGCCTTAACTAATCGCGAATCTGGTCTACGGAATAACTGAGAAGACATTTTTTGTTCGTACCTACACTGACATAATTATATTTCGAAGGAAATTAAACACCCGCTTATACAAAGTAAGGTTGTCTGAGTTAAACACATTAACTAAATAAAAGTCTTAATTATAATAACGAATGTAACTAACCCGTGTCAATTAATATACAGGACATGTCATAAATAAATGTTCAAATGTTTCAAGAACGTGCTAAACCACTCCAATGTGAAGACGGAACCTTGCGCATCAAATAAAGTCGATCTTTCGTGTGACGTGCCCTAGTCAAAGGCGGATTAAAGTATAGTTACACTTACGGGTGCTCTTAGCTGCCGAAAACCATAGTGTAGCTAATTAGGTACCATAAATCTCGTGGTACCATTTTGCCTTCTGCTGGCATGTGGTCTGACACCATTCGCCTCATACATCTTGAAATTCTGAGTTTTGTTGTTTGGCGACGCCATTTGAGGTCAGGATGCTTTACCCATTTGTTGTTGGTAAAATTGGTACCAACCACCCCCACCCTCTCCCTTTGCTATGTCTTGTTGAGTTAGCATGAGCAGTCTTCACTTGATGTTCAGACGAGTAGGTTTGTTGTTGACGTAGTGAATCACCGCGCGTGGATATGGTCTATTTTAACTAATAAAAGTGATTCAGTTTGTGTTGTAAGCGGATGGTCGGTTTCAGTGGGAGTTTATCGTGTGTTTGTGTTCCGTGGATCCTCTCTAATTATTATATTTATTGTTACTGCGTACATTGAATTCTATCTAAGGAAAACATTCCATCCGCTGAACCAGTCAACCTCACAATATTAAGTTTCTCTTGTGGATTTCTTGAGACCGGTAATATCTTCGGGTTTAGGTGGAAGTAAACCTTTTTCTGTTTCTGGACTACGTCCTTTCCAGAAAAACTAGCCCCCTTAATTTCTGTTTCATAACTAACCGGAGCTATGAAGTAAGTGGAGACCCGCACCAAAGTGAGTTATTACTAGAGTTATTAATTATTATATAATCTATTCCATTTCACCTGTTTATTTCAAAGGTAGATCGCCAATTGTATTTTGTTGTATTGTATTGTTTTGAATATCAGCAAATGCACACCAATTACACAATTCGGTTTTCAGTATACTCTCACTTTCTTTGGTGACCACATGGTCTAAGGCGTCACTCTCGTCTTAAACTAGACTTCCAATGACAGGGAGATCGGGGCTCGAATCCCGGTCGGGTGTACCGAACAGAATTTTCCAAAATAGTTTTCCACTCTCTCTCTTCATGTAAATGCGGGTACACTTCATATAAATTCAACCTTTCTCATACCTCATTAGTGTAATTAGTACATAGGCATATAACCTGAACAACTAGTAAAACCAGGAGTTAAAATAAAATACTCCATTAAAATATTGGTTCTTCTTCATGATATCTATAATTATATTTTAAGTTAATGAGAGTCACAAATGTTTGTGTGTGAACCTCACCTTATTATCCACATATCTACTCCAATGGTGTAGGGATCAAAGGTAGCATTTAGAGGAATTGAGCCCCCATTTTCGTGTAGGAAGAGTGGGAAACAACCAAGAAAAACTCAAACCTCAACCCTGATCTCCAGTAACCATCAATCAAGTCCATTGCGAAATAAATGCCTTATACCATGTGACCATATGTGCGATTAAAATACATTTTAAATACAGCTTAATTTAGTTTTTTGCACATTTTATATTAAGTTTGAAAAAACTTATTTAAGAGCGATTAGCCTATTAGTATGTTGATGTACTCATTGAAAAAATATTTTTAGTCCATATTTTATTGATTTAAAAAATTCCCCTCAACATTTAAACAAAAGACTAACCTGAAAGTAATCTAAAAATATCCAGGTGTAAATAAACTTTTGTCTATGAATTACTTAAGAGTACAAAAAGTGTAAATTGTAGTACAATAATATCCTATTGTAGCCACAGAATAAGTAAGTATTGCAAACTAAGTCAGTTAATCACTATTCATTACAGATGATTTATAAATTATATATGACTGTTACAGTAAACAGACAGAATTTATGACTGCTAGCTAGCTACCCTTACTTTATATGAGGGGTAGTAAAGGTTAACACGGAAAGAGCCCCATTTGACACTAGGTGAGCATTATCAGGTTATAGTAATAGTCTTACACATTAGCTCAGTCGGTATCGGGCCTGCATACTGAGCTAAGAGTTCCGGGTTCTATTCCCAGCATGGCCAAAAAATTGATCATTGGTTAAATTTGGGTTTACCCTTTCACAGTGATAAATTAACGGCCGGAAACTGGATGTTGTGCCAGTCCCAGACTTGTTAGATTATAAGGCATATGAAGCTAAGACTGCTATCCTGTAGTGCGAAAATATATGGCTTGATTAAAAAACTGACCCAGGGCTTAGGCTAGAAATAGTAATGAAAGTAAAGTAATAGCCTTAGAGATATTACTACTTTTCAGATATTAATATTACTTACACTATAGATAGGTGTATGTTTTTGAGTGATCTGTCTAAGATTAAATTTGTTTACTAGGGTGGTATACTACACCATAATATTTATCTTATAAAATATCAACATTTATATTATTTTTAAATTGTTTCTTTTTTATTTCATGGAGAAACTTTAGTGAGCAACTTTTTTTTTACCCTTAATTATCTCGGTCCATTTGTAAATAGTTTTTATATAATTCTGGATCTTCAATTTATTATAGTTCACATTGTCCTATGTCTAGTGTATACATTTTGAAATAAATGTGATGGAATGTAATAACACATCTTTAATAGAATACGGTCTCAGATATTTTTTATCATATATTTTATAAATTGAATCTTTTTCTTTTATCAAATAAAAATACTACACTTAGTTTCGTGTTGACCCTTGGTCAGAAATTGCACGTCCAATTATAAGAACGTAATAAATATTTAAAGAGTTCCCCACTTGTTAATTTTTATTTTATGCATTTATTTAACATGAAATTTCTGAACCGACAGATTATATCAGCACACGAGAATTTCTATGAGAGAGAAAGAAGGGATATACCAATTTTATCAGGAAAAGGTGTTTCACATTTTCCAGGGTTCTTTTATATCTCACCATAAACATGGGACCTACTTATTTACTTCCTCTGCGAGCCAAGTTGTGTCGCCGATTTTTATCGCTCAAGAAAAATCTGTTGACCCCAGCTGGTATTGAATCAATGAACAAATGATCCTGAGGCGAGTACTTAACCGCAAGACCACAGAGTTAGTACTGTATTTATATAACTAGTTCAGGGGGTCAACTAATTTCCCATTATATGAAATATAGAGCAGTTAAAGTTGAATGGAGGATTGAATGGCCTTTGTATGTCGACAATACATAAGGTGTCCTATATGAGTGAATATAGCAAACGGCGTTAACCGTAGGAACTCATTTTATTTAGGTATACGTTGCAGTAAGTTCAATGCCCAATATCACATGCAACAGTATTATTAAAACCCGCCTCGGTGGCGTAGTTAGCTAACGCGCTAGTCGTGTGGAGCTCGACTGCCGAGGACGGGGAGATCGAGATTCGATTCTCGGTCGGGTGAACTAGGGGTGGTTTTTCCTAAATGGTTTTCCACTCTCCCTCCACGCAAATGCGGGTTCACTTTCTCTATATTCAACCTTCCCAATTCCTAACCCATTAGCGTAATTAGTACTTAAGCGTATAACCCGAACGAGTAGTAAGACGTGGTGCTAAATAATAACAATAATAATAATAGTATTATTAAAGAAAGCTGATGCTTTTGAAGTGACTTGCTGAATATCTTGATTCAAGATATACATTAAAAAATTATGTGAAATAATCTTAGACAAATATTTTACAACTAAAATGATGCAGATGAAGGAATCGTGCTGTAATTTCTGATTTTCTTACAAAAGAATTGATTGTATCCATATGACTAGATTTTGGATGTTTCTTTTTACCACGTAACCCTGAATACCTCCTTAGTTTCGTCAGAGTTTTAATAAAGAAAATTAAAGGTTAGCAAAGAAACTGTTTTGTTGTACTTTTATTTTAGCACCACGTCTTACTGGCCGTTCAGGTCATGCTCTTATGCACTAATTGAGCTGATAGTATTTTGGGATTAGGAAGGTTGGTTACATTTAGAAGAATTGTACCCACATTTACTTAGAAGGAGAGTGGAAACCTATTTCGAAAAAAACAAACAAAAAACCTTCAGTACACTCGACCGAGTTTAGAACTTCGATCTCTCCGTCTTCATCAGCATAGTCTACTATGAGAGTGGCGCCTTAGACCATACAGCCACTGGATCGAGTCTATTTTATGTTGTATGGATAGATTCACAATTTGTGCGGACATCCGTCGTCACTTGTTCTTGTTCAAACCTATCGTTTTCTTATCTTCCTCGTCTCGCATTACTTGGTATCGGTCCCCTTAAGGCAGTAGTTGCCGTGCAAGGCGTCCTTGAAATTTTAAATAAACATTTTCAGATTCAAGATTTTTAATATAAATATCATAAAAATGAGAAAAATAACAAATAACAAAAAATAATACGCTCTGTTATTTATGATAAAATAGTGAAAGGCTTGAGCTTTGTAGGATATTTTATTTTTCTGACATGAAGGCTCAGGTTTAATAAAAGCTTAGTAAAATGAGGAAATAAGTTAGGTGAACAGTTGGAAATGGGACATATTTTACTCTATTGGGGGATGCAAAAACCGTTTCAACCATCCAGAAGTAAATTCATTTTAACCTGGAAGGTAGAAGTCTCACCTTGATGGATTACACTAGAATCAAATTTCAGTATTAATATTAACCCACCCTTTAAGGTGGCCGCGTGGTCTAACGCTACTCTTGCAGTAGCTTAGACTATCGATAACGGGGAGATCTAGGTTCGAATCTCGGTTGGGTGTATTGAGGGTGCCTTTTCTCAAAATAGTTTTACATTCACCCCCCGCAAATGCGGATACACTTCCTATACATATAGCCTTCCTAATCCCTAAAACCATTAGCGTAAATATTACGTAAGTCTATAGCTTGAACGGGTAGTAAGACCCGACGCTAAAAATTTTCCACCGGCATTTTGAACAAGGTTGCCAGATAATCTGGGGAACTTGTGTAACTTTTGAACGGACAATCAAGTCTATAAGACAACCATAACAGGCTTGCAATAAGGTGCAAGATGGTCAATATGAGCACTTTGTGTTAAGGTAGGCAGCTTTACATTAAACAAAACAGGCCGGAACAAGGTCAAATAGGGCATATACTAACTTAATTCACTATTTTTGTGCTCCGCTAACACTCCAGGAAGTGAGATCCACATGCTAGGGTGGGGATGTAGGAGACGCAGTCTTAAGATAACAAAATATTTTTGTACAAAATAAATAATATACTGTATCTTCAGTATTAACATAGTTTAATTTTCTTTAAATAGTCACCTCAACAGTACGTTAAACCTGTTTCGGTGGCCACATGGGCTAAGGCGTTGCATGAGATGATTTTTCCGAGATTGTTTTTCACTCTATCTCTCTCCACCGCAAATGTTGGTACACGTTCTCTAAATTAAATCTTCTTCATTCATAACTCATTGGCGTAATTCGTACTAATGTAAATTATAGAGCCCCCTTACACTGTTCCCTAGTTTACATAGTGATGTTTGCTAATTTCATCCCTAAATTGTATGCCAAAATAATATTTGTTTCAACAACATATAGTTGATTGTAAAGTATAATTATAAAGCAGTGATTCTCTAGCCAAAGATATCTCAATAATTTTATGTGCTATATATTTTCAATAGGATTTCTTGTAGTAATTAAATTAAATTTGAAAAAGTTCAAGTGAAAAAAAATAGTTATTGAAACATAAACAATGTTTCCACGAAAATAAATCAATACATCAGGAGCAGAACAATTTATTAAGTGAAAACTTTATAAAAAACTGTAGAAATAACATAACGTACTTCTTATTTTAAAGGCATTAACATAATTGTTATTTTTTTTAAATCAGCATTTGTTATGTGTTATTAAATCAGTGTGCCTGTCTCATAATGTATTTAAAATGTATTTAAGTTTACACGCTAGATAGATAAATATTAAAACTAACATTTTTTATTGAACAATTATATGGCACGGAATCTTACCATAGAAAAATATTAATATTTTATTAAAGTTAGAGTTTTCGTTACCTTAATCTTTAAGGGTATATTGATTTAATTTCTTTAGGGTTTGATCAAAATATGTTGACATCGGTTTAAGTCTATTCAAATTAAAATATTATATAAATAATTCTTTAAAATAATCAAATAACATTTTAAGTGAAAACTGAGAAATGTTGCTAAAGTAAAAATGTTAATTTTTGTACGTAACAAAAAATCAGGGCATTTTACAACTATCTTCAATAATATATCTAAAATTTGTTAACTAATACACATTTTATTGCTGTCTCTGAAATAATTAGTGTTTCAATTTTTAAATAAACAATTTAAATATTCCTTTACAAATCTTAAAAGAAGATATAATATATCTCTCGTAGAAAGGGCGGAAGTTACTAAAAACTACTTTCAAAGTAATGAGGTCTGCAGCTGTCACTTTTGATGGATAGAATCAATGACTATTAAATGAAATTAATAACATGAAAAAATGTTATTTATATTACCTATCAAAAAAAGTCCTTGTATTTTCTAATAGGCCTTTCCTATAATAATCCTACCATACACTCGAAGACGTTCAAAAACCTACCTGCAGCAATTTCGGCCAGTCCTAAGAGAAGAAATATGGTCACAGTCCTCGCGGCGAAACCTACTCCGGGTAATTTCTTCATGACTGACATTTGTGTCTGGTTTTGTTTCGTACTCCGGGGTTCAGGTGGCAGCACGGGTACAGGTGGGAAACACTTTGAGTTGACGGCGTGAGAGGGTGAACTACGGTGCTCGGAGACGGGACGCCTGTCTTTATAGGCAACACGCTCTTGTAGGTCCCGCTGTGAGCCGCCTCCACCGCCGCTCGTTGGAGGGTGTTGTGGGGGGGAAGGGGGGGGGGG
>CABFWO010003787.1:43424-67065 GCA_902155825.1 Timema genevievae
TTGCGTGGGATTCAAGGGTTGGGCGAGAGGGAGAAGAGAAGGAGTGAGGTATTAACTCTTGTGATGCCATTCATCAAATCAGAGGTCACTTAAAAACTAAACAAGGATTATTCATCATAATCTTAAATGCGGATATTAAATTAAATACATTCAATGATATAATATTATTATTATTATTAGCACCGCGTCTTACTACCCGTTCGGGTTATACGCACATACGCTAATGTGTAATGGTAGGATGATTGTGAGCTGAAATGGAGGACCTACAGTTTAACGTGGAATCCGAACCACGGTGGAGGCCTGGCATTCCTCACATTCACAAGTTGTGATTAATACACGTCTTGTCAGAGGTGAAGGAGGGGTTTGGCAATCAGATAAATCTGTGCCGGGACCGGGGATTGAACCCCGGACCCCTAGCACAGAAGTCCGACACCTTATCCCTAGACTACCAGGTCACCAATGATATAATAAATTGGGATTTTAGTAGGGGAAGGATCTTAAAATCCCTCGGATATTTAGGGATACTGGAGGGTCCAAAAGAAAATTCAGATTCAAGATTTAACAAATAGAGGAATAACATTTTTCTTATTTAAAAAAAAAGAGATTATGATTATTACTAGCGGCTTATCTCAACATAATTAAATATAGTTCAAATCTAACGGCCACACTTCGAACCATAAATTTAATACTATTATTTTTGTCAACAACCAGAAAATTGGTTTGATGAGATTTCTTTCCATCCGGAGCATTTAGCCCTTTAGCTGGTTAGTGCTGCCTGCACCATCTGGTATAAATCCCATTTAATAAGAGTAGAGAAAGTATGGTGGTTCCCCGTTGCCTTCCACATTGAATTTCTATGAGCGAGCGCTAGAGGGCCTACCAGTTTTGCTGGTAAAGGTATTTTCTCATACCTTAAAAGGATATTTTATGTGCCACAATCAACATGGGACCGACGGTTTTACTTCCCCTCCGAAGGAAGCTGTGCTACAGATTTGTATCCCCTAAGAAAAACCTGTCGACCCCAGATGGGTTTGAACCCACGAATATCGGGTCCCGAGGCAAGCACTTTACCCCTAGACTACCGGGGTCGACAATTTAACACTAATTAATGCAGGTGTATTCAACCCGTGGACCACGGCTACAATTTTACAGACTGCTGGCTCATGGAATATATAAGTTAAATTATTTCAAAAGAAAAGAATGACAACTACAGATATGTTTACTTAATCAGTTAGTAAAAATCTTATTTTATTTGAATATTTTATTTTATTTTACAAAGGATTATTGCTTTTCACGTAAAGAAAAGCATTACGTTTTTAATACAAATATACTTTGAACCGGTAAAATAAACTCTAGTAGACAATAAAAATTTCGCTAACTCCTGCTATGAAACAACGAAGAGGAGAGACCTACTTCACGAGAAATCTGAAACTTCACCTGTCGGAGTGAGCCTTAATCCCTAGTGTAAGTATAAGCGTATAAGAATGTGCTATTACGAATATTTCAATATGTTTTCAATCCGATTGTTTTCTGTACAGTATTGCGGCCTGAGAGTCAACAAGAGAATGAAACTTTGGCCCTTCGACATAAAAAGGTTGGGGAATCCTGAATTAATGGTATCAACATCGGAATCGGAAGAAAAAAAAATAATAGGGAGAATATAACTTCCTATTCATATTATTTTTCCTAATATTTGGATAAAGATCCGATATTCAGGATTCGTAAGTATAATGTAGAATTTGATATTAGAGATAAGATTGATTTGACCAATCTCTTGTTTTTAGAATGGTCCATTAAAAGCAGGAGTATGTGAATATTAGAATGGTTTGGATCAAGTTCAAAGGTCAACTTTCTTTTACTTCGACTTTGACCCCTAAATAAAGCTTTGATTCTTAAAGACATTTCAAAGGAAGGGTTAAACCTCGATACATATTATACCTATTTGAAATATATAATTAAATATTACATATTTGTACATATAATCATTCTTAAAACTCCTGATAAAAAGTGTTTTACCATCAACATTTGATTGACCCGCTTCGTTGGCTGAATGGTCTAAGTTAAGGCGTCATTCCCGTGTTAAACTGGCTTGATGATGGTGGGGAGATTAAGGTTAGTCCTAGTTGGGTCTACTCAGTGTGTCCTCCCCCTCCCCAAAAATGGTTTCACACTCTCCTTCCACGGAATTGCGAGTAGATTACCTCTAAAATACTTCCTGCCTCATCTCTACCTTATTAGAGTAATTATCATATATGCATATAACCTGAACAGGTGATAAAAATTAGTTATTGAATGAATTCTATAACGTGAACATAAATAAATTCAGTTAATATGTCTGCTTGAAAAAAAAATTTACATGCTTTTCTTTTCGTTCTAAATCGTTCTCTTTACCTAGATGCATTTAAGGGCTAGTTAATGTTATCCTCCTCTGACGTATTTAATGTGCAATTTATGAACCGACTGAATGTATCTGCACGAGACTTACAAACCAACTTACATCTAGAACAGACACAACATCCAGCTCCCAGCCCTTAAATCATCACTGTGAAAGTGAAAACCCTCATTTCACCAAGAATACATTTTTCGACCATGACAGGCCTCGAGCCTGGGACCCTGAACTTAGTAGACTGACACGCTACTGACTAAGCTTAAGTGTAAGATGGCTAGTTTAAAAAAAACTAAAAGTAGTGTTATGTGACAAAAACAAAAACTTTCTCTTTTAGACTTAAAGTATGATGGTTTTCAATCTACTCTTCGACCATATGACTTCTATCCTTATAGCTTTATATTCTCTTTTTTTTTCTCACCCTAGTGATTAGTAGCTTTGTGTTAGACGTGACACAAAAATAAATTTGACACACAGCATCCAAAAAAATTTATACTCTTTTTACTTTCGCCCTACTAAACCATTTTGACGAGAATATAAATTCACGCGAAGTTTTTATCATACGGGTAAACGTTGATATATTTCCACTTCATACTTAACAATATGTGAAGTCTTGAAATAATTTTACATTAAAAAAAATAGCTTAGTCTTTGTAATGTATTATTTCAATAGCTAATATATTTCACCTGTTTTTTAAACACGCTTATTTTTTTTAAATTTTGAAGACTAAGCTTCTGATAAAAAAGTATTCATTGAGCTTCAATAGTATTGCCTCTTATCAGATTCAGTCAATTCATATTTTGGAACCAAAACAACCCTTCCTACAACAGGCTGGGCTAAGTCCCTTGCAATTCAAGAAAAATCAAAATCGTTGACCACTAACATAACTGGATCATTCATATGAAGCAAATGTATATTCTCAGATTAAAAATTAATATATATATATATATTATTTACTTTTAAACTATTTAAGTTCGCGAAACAAGGTGGAAATGATTAATACGGTGTTTATTGTAAGATTATGTAATAAATACAGGATTTAAATTCAAGTGAAAAATTTAACTAAAAGAGAAACGCTTTCATTTTATTTAGAATCAAATCCAAACAAGTATTTTAATTGAAACTATAGTAATGTATTTTCAAAATTGTGTTTGTATCTACATAAGCATTATAAGTATAAGGATCTGAAATCATCATAAAATGATTGTGTTAGAATCAGTTTTATGTTTTGAAAACATTTGTTTGTTTCCTTTTTAAGTTTTTAACTTTTACAGTTTGGAGAAGTATGGTTAAAAGGAATTATATAAGGATCATTTTAAGTCCTATATTAAATTTCAAATAATACTTTTAAAAATTTATTTATTTTTCGGCACGTTATAATAGTAAAATAACTACTATGGAAATCTTACGACAAAGTTAACACCATTTTACTCAGACAACATTTTAATATGTTTCTGGTACCTATATTTAAAAACTTTAAGCGTTAGTATCTTCTTTGTGTAAGCTCATAACACATTTAATATTTTATCAATATTTTAAAGGAAAGTCTTTACCAATAACTAATAAATTATTAATAAATCCATCATCGATCATTTATCAATCGGTGGCACCTTTAACCTTATTTACGTGGTGCTTGTTTTTTTACCGCCAAGTTTTCAAATATATTTTTCTTAGTTATCAAAGAAATGGAAACTTGAGTTTGATGATACGATATACATTGAATGAAAAGTCTAAAATTATATTTACACGCGCATATCAATAAGAATTTTATGTCATGGGGATCAGGAAAGTGAATCACGAAAATTAACACTAATTACAAATATACCTCTTTATTTTTTATTTTATTTTTAGAAAATTTACCTTGCTAGATTTTTAAGATCACGCGAAACAAAGATAAATAGATAAATAAATAATGATTAGTAAATTTAACGTATTTTTTTTATTAGCACCACGTCTCATTACCCGTTCGGGTTATACTCTTGTGTAATAATTACGCTAATTGGTGAGGGACGAGGAGGGCTGAATTTAGAGGAAGTGTGTCCGCATTTACGTGGAGAGGGTATGGGAAACCACTTGGGGAAAACTATCCTCGGTACACCCGACCGTGATCGAACCACAATCTCCCCGTCATCGGCTTGTGAGAGTAGCGCCTTAGACCATGTGGAAAACGAAGCGGGCGTGTCACTGTTTTGATTCTTGTGTAAACAAACGAAGTGAATAAAATCCGTAACGTTAGAGGAAAATCAGATTTAAAATATTTTAGTTAGTATACTTTTTATTATATAATATGTATTGATAATATTTTTACTTTCGCACTATCTTAGAGGTAGAGAAAGTATTGTGATCGTAAAAAAAATCAAACTCGAGATTTTGATGAATCTTGACGTTTGATGGCTCCCCAAATCCGAAAAAGTGTTTTTTGAATTTCCGTCACTTTGTCTATGCCTCCAACTAGAGCCTAAACTATTTTACCAATTGGTCTAAAACTTGGCATCTAGGGTTTTCATAGGGTTGCTCCGAGGTTTTTTTGGAATTGGATACCTAACTCTAAAATTAAGGGTAGTTTAATGAAGAGAAAAAAGAGAAAAATTAGATTTTCTCAAAACTGGCTTTAACGATTTTGATTAAATTTCATTTCAAAACATTTATAAATATTCCAAACAAAATTGATACTCTCAATATTTCGGCAAAATGACTTTAAGGGCTTCGGTCTGATGCGTAAATTATAAATTTTTTAATCATATCTCCGAAACTATTTAAGATATGAAATTACTTATCATTACAAATATGTAGATCTATTTATAATACAAATATTTTATTGAGCTTTAGTTGTGAAGAGATATTACTTAAGTTTTAACGCAATAATTCTACAATGCCATAGAGTAATTAAATATGTCTCTCAAAAAGTTTGTTATTTTTCCTTAAACCTTTTAGGAGAAATGTTTGTACAGCAATGATCTACCTCAGTTTTACACTCAATAGTCAATATTTACATTTTTTTATTGGTAAAAATTTATAAATGAGGAATTTAATAGCAATGCAATGACTTGAAAAAGTGTAGCACCTAATAAAATGTCGAAAATTTTAAACGGAACTCGAAATTGTATTACGAAGTGTTGACCCTTGTGGACCCAATATCGATCATTTTTATTGGTCCAAACATACAAACAAGGACATTAATTCTGTAAAAAATAAAATTATAAAATTTAAAACCGGGACTCAAAAAATGTTTTACATAGGTTTAGTGTAATTTATGCTTGGGTTTGCTAGTGCATATTATTTTGTTTCACATATATTACGAGTTTTGAGTAAATATCTCCATTTTTAAACAATAGAGCGAGAAAATCCGCGTGGAGTTCCGTACCATTTATTTGAAACAGACTTACAAGAACTTAATATAACAAATATGATAGAAAAATTAAAGATTTAATGTATATATATTTTTTTAAGTTGGCATTCAAAATACGTTTTTGATTAAAATCTATTAAGTTAGATATCTAAGTATTGCAAGACTTTCTTTATAGTTTACTTTATGGGGAAGTAGAACTATCATTGTGGAGATATTCCATTACAGATAAGATGGCGGGTAATTTAATCAGTTATTTATTTGGATGAAGATTTTGTTAGAGGGAGATTCGTGCATGTGCGTGAGAACGTGTGTAACTCGAGTCTGCGCCTTCAAAAAATAAACGTCACTTCTCATGTTTATAAATTTCATACACACCTGAATATAAGATCAAACTAAATAATTTCCTGGGCTCTTAGAATAACTTACCAATTACCTAGAATCATTTAAATTAGTTGAAACATAACACCTGGACACGGGGATCGAACCCAGGACCTTTGACATATCGCGATAATGTTCTATCACTGAGCGAATCCTGTAAATCTCAGTGTTAGAGCATTGACGAGCTAAGCCAAAGGTCCTGGATTCGATTTCCGTGTTCAGGTGTCATTTTTATACTAATTTAAATTAATTAAAATGTGGTAAGCTATATACTGAGGACAGTGACATAATTACAATTGTTTTCAAACTGTGTGTTGATATTCACTGAAATTACTTAAAATCCGTACCAGTGTCCACGCGGTCTATGCCTTCAAGCTCACAATAGACTGGAATGCTGGTGATTTGAAGGTCGAGGTTTTAATCTCGATGGGGTGCAATGGGGAGGGATTTTTACTTTGGGATTGATCAGTTTTTTAGGAAAATGTGGGTGCATTTTCTATAGGTTATTTCTTAATATTTACTCTCTTAGATTAAGTAATTGATAAATGATTTTAAAAATATTTATGGAAAATGTTTTTAAAGATGTTTAAGAAATTGAAATTTGGTAGGCTTCTTCTAATAATCTTGAAAACCAATAAAATCAACTTTTTAAAAAATAGACACCAATTTTATAAACTGGAACATATTTTTTTATAATTCAAAATTTATATTATAAAGAGTCGATTTTATTGAGTGATACAAAAATTTAAATTCCTAAAAAAAGTTTTTATATATAAAACATTGATTCTTACAAAAATATTAATTTTATATGATTAAATAGAATAATTTTAAAAGTAATACGTATCTTGGAAATATTTACTAATATTAATATTTAATAATAAATATGCCTTTCGATATTGCGTGGAGTATTAAAGTCTTCAAAATATTCATTTGCAAATAGATATATACGTAGGTATGTATATTCATGAACTAAATTTTCCTTTAGACAGATTTGTGTATAATCATAAAAAGTAGATATTTAATCATTTATAAATATTATTTTTTGCTGTCCCCGCTTCGGTATTCACGTGATCTAATAGGGTACACTTACAGTAAGCTATACTGCTGATGACGGGGAGACTGAGGTTCGAATCTCGGTTGGGTGATCTGAGGGAGTTATTTTACAAATGGCTTTCCATTCTCCCTCCCTTCATGAAAATGTGGGTACACTTCCTCTAAATATAACCTTCCTAATCCCTAAAACAATTAGGGTAATTAATACATATGCGTATAACCTGAATGGTTAATAAGACGTGATGCTATATATATTTGTTGTATATTCTGAAAATTGAAAAATGACACCTGGACACGGGAATCGAACCCGGGACCTCTGGCTTAGTACGCCAATGCTCTAACCACTGAGCTATCCAGGATTCGTCTCATGCCCTGGGTCATTCTTCACTCATATTTTTAAGGCAGAGTCTATGATGGACTTAGCGGAAATCGTCGGCTACAAATATGTGATTATATTAATATCACGAGCCATCGGATAACTCAGTGGTTAGAACATTGGCGTACTACACCAAAGGTCTCGGGTTTGATTCTCGTGTCCAGGTGTCATTTTTAAATTTTCAAAATTATATCTAGATGGAGTAATTCCCACTAATAAGCATAAAATAATATCTCTGGCTATTAATTCTTATTTGTTGTATAGTAAAGGCCATCACTTTGGCTAGTGTAGCTTTATATTAAATACACGCTGTGCTCGTTGGGAGCTCCACCCTCAAACCCCCGGTGAGTTTTCTTTGCAGGTGGATGTAAACTAATGTAATTCCAGCGTTGTTTTTGAACGTAACTACTTAAAGTTACCGGTATTGTATTGTATATACAGCACCGACTTTACAGTTGCCCCACCATTTTGATTTTTTTTTTCGGGGGTTAAAAATTGAAATTTTTAACTTTTTGAATTTTCCCGTCGGCTACAGGCTAGAAGCTAGAAGTTTGCCAAATTTCAAGTTTTTAGCTCATCTGGAAGTGGGTAAACATTAATGTCAGTGAGTGAGTGAGTTATGTGTCTTTATAGTAGCATAATTCATAAATGAACTATACATAAATGTGTGGAAAATACCTAACTAATTTCAAGATTAATATAATTGATTAAATAGCCAACCTATCATTGTTGTTTATTACGGTCATAGCCACATCTAAATAGAATATTCTTTAAATTGAAAAACATCTTATAGAAACGGTAATTTAATCCGGGGGGGAGGGAGGGATCATTATGGCAAAGGAAAACTCCTGGATAGCTAAGTTGTTGGAGCATGGGCGTAATAAGACAAAGGTCCCAGGTTCAATTCCCGTATCCAAGTGTTATTTTTCAATTTAAAGAATAGAATTAATACTGCTCGTACCGGCAGGCACGCGTATAAAGGCACAAGTCTCTTCTTGTCTGGTTTTAACGTTAATGGGGTGGTCAGGATGCGAATCTAGGCTGGCTGTACTGAGGTGGTTTGCCACACCACCTTCATGAAAATAGTTGTATATTCATATAGATTATACCTTTCTCATACCCACCCCATTAGTGTAAATATGCTGATAACCCATATGGGTAATAGGATGCAAAACACAAATTATTATTTACATAATATAAGCTATAGTATATATAGGGCCTATAAAAATGTCAGCCCGCAATCGAGCCATACTAACCGAGCGGCCGCCGTCGGTTGGCGAAGATAGTGCAACTTCTAGGTAAAGAGGTTGTCATATGGTCAGTATAACGAGACCTACACGCGTTAATCTCAGTTTTCTATACCTAAATCCCCTACTTTGTTTTATTCAAGTAGCTTCTCATTTGTCCTAACAAGGCTAAGTTGACCCCTTTCCAGACTCAATGTTTCACAGAAACTCTCGGAAGCGATGGAGATCGAATCCTGGACTTCTGTATCTGTATCTAGGAACGCCGACCACTAGACCGCAGAGTTATACTCTAATACAGTTGAAAAATGATATTTAGACACGTGATTTGAGCTTGTGAACGGTATCAAACACATAACCAATTAGAATTTAAGTCTACTGCAATTTTTTTCGCATATATTTATTTTCACATAATTCGATTTATGTTAGATTACAATTTAAAAATTCACGCTGTCCTGTTATTTATAGAAATACTGTTTGAACAATTGATCTGTTGTAATGAAGTAGGAAATAAAAACGAAATAAAATAATTCCCGTCTAATCATGCAAGCGGCCGGGGTCGTCAGCTCCAATTTTATCCATTAGTAAATTAATTCTCTTAATAACCTTATGAGGAAGTATTTACTACGTTTTCGAAGAAATATTCCGTGTATTTATAGGTTACCTTTACTTACGTACGGAAACTAATTACTAAATGTTCTATAATAACTGGTATTCTATATTTATGGGCTTAGCGCCATTTTATGCAGCCTTCACAATCATTGATTTAAAAATAACTATGAAAAGGTAAATTATTATGTAAGTCTTACATTTATTAATAAAATTACATTAACGAAAAATACAAAATATACATAACCAAAGTAAAAAGTGATTCCCTCAATATATTTTTACTTTCTCGCTATCCTAGAGGTAGAGAAAGTATTGTGATCGTCAAAAAAATCGAACTCGATATTTTGATCAATATCGACGTTTCATGACCCCCCGAATATGAAAAAGTTGTTTTTGAATTTCCGTCTGTCTTTACCTGCGACTAAAGCCTAAACTATTTTACCGATCGGGCTAAAACTTGGTATCTAGGGTTTTCATAGGGTTGCCCCGAGGGAATTTTTGGAATTGGATATCTAACCCTAAAATTAAGGGTAGTTTACTGAGGGGAAAAAATATAAAAAGTAGATTTTTTCAAAATCGACCCTAACAATTTTGATTAAAATTCATATCTAGGCTTTGATTAAGTTTATAAATAAACTGGCTATTTTCATATTTCTATGAACATTAATTTTAGGGTACTTTACGAAAGCGGAAATTTCCGTATCTCCGTAACTATTTGAGCTACTGAATAACTTATCATTGCAAAATTGTAGTACTATCAAAAATAAAGAACTTTTATATGAAATATATCTTTATAAAACTAAAAGTTTATGAGATATTGGCAAATATATTAATACAATTTTGTGAGCGTTAGTTGTAAAGAGATACCGCTTAAGTTTTAACGCAATAATTCTCTAGTGCCATAGAGTAAGAAATTAGTAAGACTATCAAAAAGTGTATGCTCTCTTTCTTTCAATCGCAATAATCAATATTTACCTATTTTTTTGGTCAAAAATTATAAATGAGGAATTTAATAACATTTCAATAACCATAGATGTTCAACCCCTAATAAAACGTCGAAAATTTTAAAACTGAAGTCGACATTTTAATACGAAGTGTTGACCCTGGGGGACCTTATATCAATATTTTTACCTTCTCGCTACCTAACATTTTTGTAATCGTCAAAAAAATTGAACTCGAGATTTTGATGGATGTCTATGTCTAATGACCCACCGAACCCTACAAAGTGGTTTTCGCAATGCCATCTCTCTGTCTGTCCATCTGTCTGTCAGTCTGTACCTCGGGCTAGAGCCTAAACTATTTTACCGTTTGGGCTAAAACTTCGTACATAGGGTTTCCATAGGTTTACCCTAAGGAATTTTTGTAATTGGATAGTAAACCCTAAAATTAAGGGTAGTTTCCTTAAGGGTAGAAAGAGAAAAATTCGAAGGCTTTAACATTTTTGATTAAATTCATTTCTAAGCTTTGATCAATATTACAAACCAAATGACTACACTCAACTTTTCGTAAAAATGACTTTAAGGGTTCCAGTCTGATGCGTAAATTCTAATTTTTAATTTTAGCTCCGTAAGTCTTTGAGATATGAAATTACTTATCATTGCATACATGTGTATATATTTATAATAAACATGGGTGACCTGGTGGTCTAGGGGTAAGGTGTCGGACTTCTGTGCTGGGGGTCCGGGGTTCAATCCTCAGCCCCGGCACAGATTTATCTGATCGCCAAACCCTTCCTTCACCTCTGACAAGACGTGTATTAATCACAACTTGTGAATGTGAGGAATGCCAGGCCTCCACCGTGGTTCGGATTCCACGTTAAACTGTAGGTCCTCCATTTCATCTCACAATCACCCTACCATAACACATTAGCGTAAGTGCGTATAACCCGAACGGGTAGTAAGACACGGTGCTAATAATAATAATAATATAATAAACACCTTTTATCTGAAATATATTTTTATAAAACCAAAGGTTTTCAAGCTATACACAAATATATATTTCTTTTAACTTTGTCAACACTTTAAGTTAAAATATTACGACTGTCAAAAAAAATATAGCCCGAGATGTTGATGGATGTCGACGTTTCAGGACCCCCCCCCTCCCCCCCGAACCCTAAAGAGTGGTTTTTGCAAAGCCATCTGTCCAACCCTAAAATTAATAGCAGTTTACTAAAGAGTGAAAAGAGAAGAATTCCATTTTCTCAAGATCGGCTATAACGATTCTATCTTTCTCATTTTAGACTCAATAGTCCTATTTAATTCTTAAAAATGTTTAAAAGAGAAATTTAATAGAAATGCAATAACTATAATATATCCCCTAGTAAAATGACGAAAATTTTAACCGGAAGTCAAAATTTTAATACGAAGTGTTGACCCTTGGGGACCCAATATCGATATTTTGTATTGATCCAAATATACAAATGAAGACGTTAATTCTTTAAAAAATAAAATTATGAAATTTAAAACCAAGAATAAAAAAGTTTACGTATGTCTAGTGCAATTTTTTCTCGGGTTTGCTAGTATATATATTATATTACGATGAGTTAATATCTCCATTTCTAAAAAAATAGAGCGCGAAAGCTCATGCGGAGCTCCGGACCATTTATTTAAAAATCGATTTATAAAGAGAGACGTTTAAACGTTTAAATAATATTCATCAAAACAATTTTGTATAAATATGCTTATAATTATTATGTTGGAAATCTCTAAGGCCAGATTAACATTTACTCAGGTTTTCTTTTTTAGTTAAATTCATAATTGAATGGCACAGGGGAATAAGGGGACAAGTCAAATTTTAACTCAAATTAAGTTAGTGCTGCCATCTGTTAAACAATCATGATACCTTTCTAATGCACTTTAGATTATGGTTAAAATATGTCTCTGTGTTATTTAAACTAATTTTAAAATATTTTATTTTCTGGGGTCCTTAAGACGTGGTTGGAGATATTAAACTATTGTCCTGGAAAATGTGTCTAATGTGAGTTTCCCCATTTTCCCATTTTCAAAGCTATAAGGGTTTTGGGGTTGTAGGGGTAAAGTTGGACTGTATACAAACTGCTTTGGTTTATCCATCAAATTAGCGCCAACTAAAGTAAACGGCACTTAAATAAACTGATTTAAATTGAATGCGAGCTGTTGGTTGGCCCCGCCTCCCTCCTACTCTCCTTCCCCTCTTACCCACCAAATATTCTACTTAATTTCCAAATGTTTAAGTCAACCTGGCGGTGGGTGATGACATTATTAGAAGGCTCTAATGAAATCTGTAGCTTCCCTCTCCCCTCTCAGCCCGTGTACATACCCGCGTTGTTGTTTTAACGAAACAATAATGACATCAACATAGGCTTCCCCACCCCTCTCCCCCCCAGGCCTCTTACCCTGTTTCTCTTCAAAGCCACTATCACTTTAATCTCTCCCACTCACCGTGACAACTTTGCACGCAGTGTGGTATCAATTCAACCGCTAACGTAATTATCCCCCTCCTTTCCCCTTGCTTTGTTAGATATATTTTAGATGATATATTATTCATTTTTCATCGTTTTTCATCGTTAGATATATTTTAGATGATATATTTTTTATGTAATAAAATGTCATCGTTTAAAATATATTATTTAGAATTTTAAAACTGCCTGTATGTAGAGTGATTACAAAGTAATTTCATTAACACAATGACCCACCTCGGTGGCCGCGTGGTCTAATACTTAGCACCGCGTCTTACTAACCGTTCGGGTTATTCGCTTAAGTACTAATTACACTAATGGATTAGGAATTGGGAAGGTTGAATATAGAGGAATTGAACCCGCATTTGCGTTAAGGGAGAGTGGAAAAACATTTATGGAAAACCACCCCCAGTTCACCCAAACGAGATTTGAACCTTGATCTCCCCGTCCTCGGCAGTCTAGCTTAACATTAAACTAGCGCGTTAGCTAATTACGCCACCAAGGTGGGTTCGCGTGCTCTAACGTGCTACTCTCGCAGTATACTAGACTGCCGATGACGGGGAGATCAAGATTTGAATCTCAGTCGGGTGAACTCAGTGTGGTTTTCTAAAATGGTTTTACACTCTTCCACCACACAAATGCAGGTAAATTTTTAATAAATAAGATCTCCCTAGTCCCCAAAACCATCAGCGTAATTAGTATATAGGCGTACAACCCGCATGGTAAGTAAGACGCGGTGCTAAAGAAAAGTAGCATATAATATGACTTGACATATGAATAAGTGAAAGTAGCCCCAGTAACTTTTTTAGCTGTGAAATAAATATATTTCGATTGAAATTGGACTGGAGGTGACCAATTTGCAGTTTATGATATAATTTTAGTTATATTCATTTTAGTTGTAGTAAGGAGAAATATGATATTTATAATATAAGGAAAGTACTTTGGTAGAACAGCAATTAAATTGATTGGTACACTTCCTTTATGGAAATTAATTTTGTTCTTTAACAATCTCTGAGGTGGTTTTTTAGGAATATTATTATTTCTGTTTTAATTAATTTAATTTCTTGATTTTATAATTTCTCTTTGAATAAATTAATTCCTAGTTACATTCTTAATTTATTTTGTTTAGTTTACCAAAGAAGTGTACCAATCAATTTAATTGCTGTTTTACCAAAGCACGTTCCTTATATTATATATAATTAAGTTTATGATATAGTCTAATTTTCATAGGAAGGATCTTATCTGACAGCTAGAAAAGCTACTAAATTTACTTTCACTTATTCATACTTCAAGCCATGTGATCATCAGCTGTCACTTTTTATGAGTAATATAAATACCCTCAAATAATAGCACTCATAAAATAATAAAATGCTATCAGTTTTAGCTGCAAAAAGAGTTTTTTTTCTGAAAAAACTTTTTATTTGAAAATTTGATTCTACCAAGTCAGGCATACTATACATGTGAACAAGTTTGTCTGTTGTCTGCCATATTTGTATCGAGACTATACAGATTGTCGACGCTGCCTACACCTCTCGATAATCTAACGAAAGTGTGTTCGTGTAAACTGCTGTGGTGATGGTTGCCAGAATATATTAGTAATGACGCACCGTGGTCTGATCTACAGGTGGCGGTTTTTAATAAATGTGCCGTGTCTCCAGGTACCCCGCTGAGATGTTGCCAATGACGAAACTTCAGTCACATTGTACCTTTTTACAAGGATATTAAAGTCACGTGTATTTTTTCCTTCATACCATTGGGCTACCTTTTGGTTGGACTGGCTCAAAGAATCCGATGCGTGATATTTATTTTAGGACCTATATAGGATAAAACTTTTTCTGACAGTTATAGACATTAATAAATTCATTTCAATGTGAGAGTGTTGGGGATGTTAGTTAAGGAGTGTCATTTTTACAGGTTTTTTTTATATAAAAACGTTTATTGTCTCAAAACAAATAAAATAATTTTCCAGTAGAAACATAGTTTAATTTTCTTCACATGGTGATTGTAACAGTTCTTGAATATCCGTCAAAGGTGTCCTGGAATTTAATGACCAACTTTTTATCTTCCTTTAAAACGTTTATCATATAATGCTATTATGCTAATGACAAATATTTTTTATTTCATTCGGGGTCGCTTTTCCATCGAACAACTTTGATATTTAATTAAGATATTTTGAAAATATTAGGGGAATGGAAGAAAGGATAATATTGTTGCATACATTGCTTGGAGGAGGGGGGTGGGAGCGGGTCGGCACTTTTTATTTATCTCCTTTCCCTTATTATTTTTTCTGTTCGGTATTTTGGCACCTAATTATTATTTTGCATCACGCAGAGGATGCGGTCTTCTTATATTATACAGAATAAAACTTCAGAAAAAATGTCAAGTCTATTCAAGGGTGCATGAAGCCCTTGAGCCAACCCTGAATTAAATAACATGTATGACGTTGACAATATAAATCCAGATAAGTCGGTTCAAAATAAAAGATTATACTTTGTTTCCTTTTTTATACACCTTTCTTTTTACTTAAATAGCCTGAGTGTATGATTTAAATATTAAAATAGTGTTATGTGACAGCAAAAATCTTATCTTCAAATTTGACTTCTATTTTTCTTCGTATTGACTTCATTTTGCATTTTAGAATGACCTTTGCAAACATTTATTGATTAATAAAACTTGTAAATAATATGTATGAATTCGTTTATATCCACTTATCAAAACATAAATTTATTAATCTCTATTTCGAAAAAGAATCAATTAAAATATTTAAAGAAGTTGAGTGAAAGCAAGACCATGAAATCAAAACAATTAATCAAACATTGCCTTCTTTCAAACTCGATGGAAACATCACTTCAAAAGTCTCACTATTTTAAGCGATGCAGGAAAGGCAAAAAATAAAAAATAAAATAAAATACGAAGCTCTAGCTACGTGTTACGTATTCACTCCCTGGGAGCTAATAAGCTTTGTAGGGACGTGCCTTCCAACCCAACAACAATAGCGGTAATAATAATATTCACTATTTTATTTGGTTTTCAAAGCTTGGTAGACGAACGAAGAATTCTAACAGACACACATAGACACATGCACGCACACAATATAGTTTCCAATAACGATATAATCGAGCCAATGTCTACATACTATATAAATGAGGGTAGGGGGTTAGTAAAATATTTTACAAATGCTTAGGGACTTAGGCATCATTCCCAAAAATGTCTAAAACTCTACATATTATTCTTTTAGTAGGATTATCCTCATACACAGATAGTATAGAGTTGTGTGTTGTTGAATGTTGGCAGAGTAATCAGAACTAGTTTAAACTGTACCTGCTGTGATATAGGCTATCAACACTCAGTAGAACAATCATTAGTCAGATTTCCACGAAAACATATTATCCTATTAGTCAAGTATGTCTGATTGTTGCTGCACCTATTTGTAGAACTCGGTTTGTTTGCTTTAAGCCCTCCTTCCCCCGATTCTCAATCTTACATGCATGACAGTTCTTATGCTTGTAAATCCATGGTCAGTCCTATAATTGGAGAACAGTCGATCATACACGAACATGTGTGATTGACACTCATAGTAAATAAACAGTCGTACTTCTCACTTCGGTGGCCGAATGAGATAAGGTGCTAATTTCACAATAGACTGCAGAAGACGGGAGATCGGGGCTCGATTCCGGTCGGATGTATTGAGGGTGGTTTTCCTAAAACGGCTCTACAAACTCTTATTGATCCACACAAATATCTAAATTAAATTATGTTACTTTCACAACGATGATCACATGGTCCAAGGTTTCATGGCCCCAATAAGCTCTTGTTTTCAATGACATAGAGGTCAAGGTTCAAATCTCTGTCGAGTTCAATGGAGATGGTTTCTCAGCACTTAATTTATCATAGCGGTATTCCCCTCCCTTATCTACTCTAGTGTACCTTAATCTAACTCTATAGATAAAGTCATTGAAAGCCTCAGTTTTTTGTGTGTTTTATATGCACTGATTTAAAAAAATAGAATATTACTAAATAGAATTTATAGTTCGTACTTGCTAAAAGATAGATAAAGGAAAACAAGTTTCAAATAAGACGGAACTACATGATTTTATTTGACTCATATGTTTCAGAAGTATTCGCGTCGAAACTCTAATCTCGATCTTGTATTTAAGGTGGTTTTGGTCAATTTGTGTAAGACGTTGGCACACCTGCTTCCAAATTACATAGCTACAACACAGCCTGTACACAGGGTGCCCACGAATATACCTTAAAACATTTATTAGAAAATATTAGCTTATTGATATATAATAATTTAACCTTCATAATAGCTTAAATAATCAGTGTAATTAATACATAAACGTGTAACCTCAACGGGTAGTAAGACGCGGTTTTTATACTTATATATTTAGAGGAAGCGTACCTGGATTTGCGTGGAGGGAGGATGAAAGACCGTTTAGGAAATATCCACCAATACACCCGAACAATATTCGAACCGATCTCTCAGTCTATTGCAAGAGACACCATTTAAATCTACAATTTATTCTGATTGGGTCTTGTGAACTTTTTTATGTACGTGAATCCGAGCCCTTCCTATAACAATTTACGTTGAATGCCAGACACAGCTAAAGTTTTTATCAGATCGTAATATGTAAGCTGTCTTTAGGTAGGTAATTCCAAGGCCTTTATTTTATGAAAAGAAATTTTGTATGAAAAATCGATATTTTTTGAGCTATTTTGAATTTTTGTGAAGTGTCTAGCAATATGGTAGTATTGAAGTACACGAAACACCATTTAAATCTACAATTTTATCTGATCGGGTCTTCTGAACTCTCTTATGTAAGTTAATTCAAGCCCTTCCTCTTACCATATACGTTGACAAACAGGGACAGCTAAAGTTTTTATCAGATCGTAACATGTAAACTCTCTTTATGTAAGTAATTACAAGGCGTTTCTTTTGTGAAAAGAAATTTTATATGAAAAATCGATATTTTCCTAGTTATTTTGAATTTTTTTGAAGTGTCTAGTAATTTTGTATTATTGAAGTAATTATAAGCCATTTAAAAATACAAATTTATCTTATAGGTTCTTGTGAACTTTTTTATGTACGTTAATTTTCTAGCCCTTCCTCTTACTATATATGTTGACTGCCAAGGACAGATAAAGTTTTAATAAGATCATAACATGTAAGCTCTCTTTACGTAGGTAATGCCAAGGCCTTTCTTTTATTAAGAAAAATTTTGTATGAAAAATCAATATTTTTCGATTTATTTTGAATTATTGTGAAGTTTCTAGCAATTTTGTAGTATTGAAGTACACCAAACACCATTTCAATCTACAATTTTTTCTGATCGGGTCTTGTGAACCTTTTTATGTACAATTTTTCGAGCCATTTCTATTACCATATATGTTGACTACAGAAGAGCCAGGTACAGCTTAAGTTTTTATCTGATCGCAACATGTAAACTCTCTTTGGGTAGGTAATTCCAAGATCTTACTTTTATAAAGAGAAATTTTGTATGAAAAATCGATATTTTTTGAGTAATTTTGAATTTTTGTAAAGTATCTAGCAATTTTGTAGTATTGAAGTAAACGAGAATCGATTTAAATCTACACTTCTATCTTATCGGGTCTTGTGAACTTTTTTATGTACTATAATTCGAGCACTTCCTCTTACACTATATGATGACTGCCAGAGAGAACTAAAGTTTTTATCAGATCGTAACATGTATACTCTATTCAGGTAGGTAATTCCTAGGCCTTCCTTTTATAAAGAGAAATTTTGAAGAAAAATCTATATATTTCTAGTTATTTAGAATTTTTGTGGAGTGTTTTGCAATTTTGTAGTATTGAAGTATATGAGACACCATTTAAATCTACAATTTTATCTTATCGGGTCTTGTAAACTTTTTTATGTACGTTAATTCGAGCTTTTTTTCTTAACATATATGTTGACTGCCAGGGACAGCTAAAGTTTTTATCAGATCGTAACATGTAAACTCACTTTAAGTAGGTAATTTCAAGGCCTTCTTTTTATCAGGAGAATTTTTATATGAAAAATAAACATTTTTCAAGTTATTTTAAATTTTTGTGAAGTGTATAGCAATGTTTTTTATTATTGAAGTACACGAGACACCATTTAAATCTACAATTTTATCTGATCAGGGAACTTTGGTATGTACGTTAATTCGAACCCTTCTTCTTACCATATATGTTGACTATTGACGACCTAGGGAAAGCTAAATTTTTATCCGATCGTAGCATATAAACTCTCTTTAGGTAGGTAATACCAAGGCCTTCCTTATATAAAGAGAATGTTTATATAAAAAAATCGATTTTTTTATAGTAATTATGAATTTTTTTGAAGTGTCTAGAAATTTTGTAGTATTGAAGTCTTTATACTATGAAGCTAGAGCCGCGGCCATCGAAGTGGGTCTCATTGATTTTCTTGCCTGTTTAGAAAGTCCACAATACGAATCCCGTTTGGGTCTAGTGAGGTTGGTTTTCCCTAAATGGTTTCCCACTCTCTTTCCATACAAATATTGGCAGATTACCTCTAAAATGCTTCCTTACTCATACCTGTGAAATTAGAATAATTTTCATAACTATATACATGTAACCTGAACAGATAGCAATACTTGGAGTTAATATAAATAAACAAAATATAAAAATGGTAGTTCAAACTTTAATCAAAACAAATTTTTTTACATCTAAATGACTTCAATTCGAAATATTATGCTTTTAGATTTCGAATAATTACAGTAGACCTGTGCATCTATTTTTTAAATTAAAATAATCTTAAAATGTTGTTTTAAAAAAGATTAATTTTAAAATGTAAACTTTATCGGTGTGAACGTGATAAAAGATTTTGGTTTCATCTCTTCTAGTTTGCAAGTGATAAGATAGGATGGTTTGGGTTTGAATCACGGCTGGGTGTACTGAAGTAGTTTTACAATTCCACGTTTTCTCAATCTCCTTTCACGCTTAGCACTTACTAGAAATTATACATTCTTCATCCAGACCCGATAAATATAACCTTACAGATAGCCCGAACGGAAATTAAACTAAACTGCCGAAGACAGGGAGATCTGGGTTCGATCCCTGTTGGGTAAAATGAGGGAGGTTTTCTTAAATATTTTCCCCACTCTCCTCACATGCAAATGTGGGTGCATTTTCTCTTAATTTTTCGTTCTTAATCCCTAACCCATAAGTGTAATTAGTACAAAGGCGTATGGTCCGAACGGGTATTAAGTCAAGATAATATATGTTTTTACTTTCACAATAGAGAAATATTATAACTGTGAAAAATTTCGTATCTATAAATGTTGATGTACCTTAAAATTTTATGTGCACCCAAACCCAAAGAATTGGGTCTTAATATTCTGTCTGTCCCCTGGGTTTTACTCTAAACGGTTTGACGGATTTTGTTTAGACTTGATAATTTAGATGTTGTATACCTGTACCTTGAGTTGTGTTTTTATTTTCATTCTAACCCTCAAATTAAGGCTAGTTTGCTGATGAGTGACCACCTTTATGGTTTAGTAGTCAGAGGTCCTGGCTTCAGATCCAGAGGACCCGGGTTTGATCCTTGGTCTTCCAGTTTTTCTGTAAAGCAGTGACTCTAGAAAGGGGTCAACTCAGCCTCGTGGGGACAAATGAGGAGCTACTTGAATAAAGAAGTAGTGGCTTCCGGTCTAGAAAACTGAGATTAACGGCTGGAGGGTTTGTTGTGCTGACCACATGATACCCTTTATCAGCAGAAGATCTCACTCTATCGTTTCCAATATACATATTTAAATAATTCCTCGAACGATTTTGTTTAAAATGGATATCTGAGTAGTGTTTGACATAATCGTAACAATACTGTACATCCTTGTTTTAAGGTCAAATATTAGTTTATGGCTAGTTTAATAGTACTGATTTTTGAAAATTTTACATTTAAAAAAAATGGCTTTAACTTTTTTTTTGTTCAAAATGGGTATATAAAGAGTGATTTACACTGTAGATAGGAATGAACGTTCGTCAATCTGATAAAAGTTTTATTTTGAGGGCAGATCACTGATTAGTTTTTGAAGACTTTGCCACAAACTAGAATACACTATATGAGAAAGTATGTATGATTGAGTTGTTCCATTTATTTAAATTTATGCTTCATTTGGTAAAATATTATTTTAATTGGTCTAAAAAAAAGCTAATGAAAATTGCTACGGCACATTCCCTTGTAGAAATTACTTCATTTCGACAGAGTACGCACACGCACTTAAACACAAGCCACACACACAAATGACACAATACAGTAGTGTCACTTCGGGTTGGTGAGGGTGAGGAGGAACTATTGTCATTTTCTGCTTGATAACAACCATATTGGGGGATAAATGAGATGACGCCTTCCTCCCTTCCCGTCTACTAATCCCAAAGCAGGCTCTATATATATTTTTGTTCTAACCCAACGACCACCACGAGGAAACAAAAGAACAGTATCTTTGTGCTTACTTGTTGCGTCGCGTAGATATTGATGCTGATGTTCTTTCTTTTTTTTCAAGGCGACAAGGAGTTGGATGTATCTCCAGTGCCTCGTTTGTTTCAATTCAGCCGCGAAACATTGTGTAACGATACGAGTGAGTGTCATGATTCATTACTCGGCTCGATATTGAAGCCAATGGCAGGACTGGGCTCACGGAGAGAGAAACTTTTATTTTTCAAAAGAATATAAACATACTCTTCACTATTTAAGAGACTAACAGGTTCTAAGCGATCGGAGTTGGGCGTTATTTTTACTAAGAAAAGACAGAACTTTACCGAAACTACGTAGTAAAGACAATAGACTTCAAGACAGAAACTAACGGAACTACTTCTATAGAGTAGCTTGGGAAACTACTTTAAGACAGTAAGTAGCGGAGATACTTCAAGACAGAAGTTAGTGGAACTACTTTAATAAAATAGCTAGATGATCTGCTTTAAAACGTAAGCCAGTGGAACTGTTTGAAGACAGTTAAAGGAACTACCTTAAGAAAATATCTAGTGAGACTATTTCAGGACATTGTTAATATATATATTTAAGATTGAATTAGGCCTTAGATAATGACTAAAATATATATAAATAATTATACTTTTAAGCTATTATATTATTTTAATGTTGATTGCGGAAGATCAAGGACCAAGTATTAATTTTTTTAAATATGTTATCAATTATACAATCAGGATATGACTTTTTGACTGAAAGAGTAGAGAAATAAAAAAAATTGAGGTTAAAGCCATTTTTTTATTTGAAAAGAAATAACGAAACTCATCGTTTCGGGATAAAGGAGCGAATCGTGACAGAAATCTCATTACGACCAAACGATATTCCACCTGGGTGAGTATCAGTGTTGCCAACTCACATCACCTAAATCCCACCGAAAGTGATGTAAAGAAAAATTTTCCCACTAGATTTTAGTTAAATAAAAATAGATTTTTTTAATATTCACTGCAGCTTATTAAATAAAATAAGAGTTAAGCTATATTAAATAGAAGTTCATTCATTCTTAAATTACATTAATATGCTAAAATACCTGACATAAGATAAATATTGCTGCAAACTTGTAATCTAAGCACTCTTATCTTTAAAATGAAATACAATTTTCATAGAAAAAAAACTAGGCCTTGAAAAGAGCAGTAGATAAAATACCACAAAATTAAATTACCATTTACCTACCTCGCGCCTAGATTACTTTGAAACAGAGATGAAAATTTCGAATCGGAAAATTTTCTGCAGTGGCGGTTTGTGGTGGAGGGGTCAAATTGTAGAGGTGACATTTAGAGCCGATAATACTTAAAAATATAATGTGTTAAGAGACGAGTGGGTTATAAGAAGGGGTCAGGGGAGGCGTGGATAAGAAGCACGGTGGATAGGGGGGAGACAAATGCCAAGCCAACCTTAACATTATATGAATTAACTTATTGATGACAAAAAAAAGTATGATTTATGAACATAACGGGTCTAGAAAGTCTCGCATTCATTTGTTTCTTTACTACTTTATTTTTAGCACCGCGTCTTACTACCCTTTCAGATTATGCGCTTATGCTAGTTACGATAGTGTGTTAGGCGTAAGGTTGAATATAGAGGAACTGAACCCATATTGGCATGGAGTGAGAGTGGAAAAACCATTAAGGGAGACCGCCCTCAGTGCACTCGACCGGGATCCAACTCCGATCTCCCTGTAATCCCTGTCTATTGGGAGAGTAGCATGTGAGACCGTGCGGCCACCGGAGCAGGTGTTTCTTTACTAATACTACAACTACTATCACTACCACTAATTATTATTACTGTTATTATTATTATTCATTTAATCAGTTGAAATTATTTAACAGAAATAATAATTGAAAATTTTCCTTTTTGGAAAATTCTCCGTCTCAAATCTCTGCTTTGAAATAGAATAAAATAAAATAAACATTAAATAAAGTGTTATTTTTCACAAATGAAAAAAAAGCTATAATACTGTATATATTTTGTTACAAAATCTATACATCCTACTAACCACTATTTGAATATGTTAACCGCCAGATAGACTTTGAATAAAAGCAGTATTTAGAGGGGGAAAAGCAAGGTTGGCGACACTGTTGAGTATCACATGAATTGACCCCGATTTGACCTCCCAATTTACAGCGCATGTGTAGGACACGGTACATCCCCTTCACAGCTGTCTAGTATAAACAAATTTCTCATCCTTCAACATCTCAGGCGCTGAGGGGTCTAGGGAGGACGACAACAGGCAAAAAATACCCGCATCGATGGGCACCCGAACTAAAGGTCAAGCTTGTCTAGTCTGGTTTGGCGGTGATTGGGGGG